>PVKH010020669.1:0-14529 GCA_004027955.1 Chaetophractus vellerosus | reverse complement strand
GAACCCGGGGCCTCCCATGTGGTAAACCGGTGCCCTACCAACTGGGCTATACAGCCGGCCCCAGTTCGGTGGATTTTTAAAAAAAATTTTTATTCTCTTACCATATATACAATCTAATACTTCCCCATTTTAATCACATTCAGGTATTTATTTCATTGCTGTTAATTGTGTCCACACTGTTGTGTTACCATCACCACCATTCATTACCAAAACATTTCCATCATTCCAAAAAGGAACCCTGTACATTTTAAGCCTTAACTTCCCATTCCCTATCCCTACCCTATCCCCTGGTAACCTATATTCTAGATTCTGATTCTATGATTTTGCTTATTTTAATTGTGTGAAATGGTATTTCATTGTGGTTTTGATTTGCATTTCCCTCATGGCTAATGATGTTAAGTATGTTTCCATGTGGTTTCTGGCCATATATATATCTTCTTTGCAGAGATGTCCATTCAGGTCTTTTGCTGATTTTTAAATTGTGTTGTTTGTCTTGTTGTTGTTAAGTTGAAGGATTTCTTCATATACTATAGATATTAAAACTTTATTGGATATGTAGTTTCCAAATATTCCCTCCCATTGTGTAGATTATCTTTTTACTTTCGTGATAAAGTCTTTTCATGCACAAAAGTTTTAAATTTTGATGAAGTCCCATTTATCTATTTTTTCTTTTGTTACTTGTGTTTGGTTGTAAAGTCTGAGAAACCATTACCAAGCACAACATCCAGAAGATGCTTCCCTACCTTTTCTACTAGGAGTTTGATAGTTCTAGCTGTTACATTTCGGTCTTTGAGTTGATTTCGTGTGAAGTAGGGGTCCTGTTTTTTTCTTTTGCAAATGGAGATCTAGTTTTCCTGACATAATTTGTGGAAGAGACTGTTCTTTTCCAATTGGGTGGTCATTGCCCCCTTTTCAAAAATCACTTGGCCATAAAAAAGAGGATTAATTTCTGAGCTCTCAATTTGATTCCATTGGTCGATATGTCTGTCTTTGTGCCAGTACCATTCTCTTATTATTATTGTGACTTTCAATAAGTTTTAAGATTGGGAAGTTTGAAGCCTTCGGCTTCATTCTTCTTTTTCAAGATGACTTTAGCTATTTGGGGCCCCTTACCCTTCCATATAAATGTGATGATTGGCTTGTCCATTTCTGCAAAGAAGGTTGTTGGAATTTTGAAGGATTGTATTGAATCTATAGATTGCTTTTGGTAATATTGACATCTTAATGATATTTAATCTTCTAATTCATGAATGCAGAATGTCCTTCCATTTATTTAGGTCTTCCTTGATTTCTTTCAGGAATGTTTTGTAGTTTTCTATATACAAGTCCTTTACATCCTTGGTTAGATTTATTTCTAGATATTTGATTCTTTTAATTGCTACTGTGAATTGAATTTTTTTCTTGATTTCTTTTTTCTGATTGTTCATTACTTGTGTGTTAGAACATTACTGATTTTTTGTGTGTTGATCTTGTATCCCGCCACTTTGCTGGATTCATTTATTAGCTTTAGGTGCTTTGCTGTTGATTTTTCAGGATTTTCTGTATATCGGATCATGTCATCTGCAAATAGGGAAAATTTAACTTCTTACTTTCCAATTTGGTTGCCTTTTACTTCTTTTTCTTGCCTAATTGATGTAGAAAGAACTTCCAGTACAATGTTGAATAACAGTGGTGACCAGTGGACATCCTTGACTTCTTCCTGGTCTTAGAGGGAAAGCTTTCAGTCATTTATCATTAAGTAGCATATTGGTTGTAGGCTTTTTATCTATGCCCTTTATGTTGACTAAGTTTCCTTCTATTCCTAGTGTTCTAAGTGCTTTTATTAAGAAAGGGTACTGGATTTTGTCAAATGCTTTTTCTGTATCAATTGAGATGATCATGTGGTTTTTATCCTTCATTGTGTAAATGTGGTATATTTGTTTAATTGATTTCCTTATGTTCAGCCAACCTTGCATGCCAGGGTTGACTCCAACTTTGACAATCTGTATAATTTCTTTAGTATTGTATTAGATTCAGTTTACTAGTATTTTGTTGAGAATTTTTCCCTCTATATTCATAAGAGATATTGGTCTGTAGTTTTCTTGTGGTATCTTTATCTGGCTTAGATATCAGACTGATGTTGGCCCCATAAAAAGAGTTAGGGTGTGTTCCCCACCTCTTCAATTTTTTGGAAAATTTGAGCAGAATTGGAGTTTTCTCTTGGAATACTTGGTAGAAATCCCCTCTGAAGCCATCTGGTCCTGGGCTTTTCTTTGTTGGGAGGTGATTTTTAAAAAATCTTTAAACTAATTCACTCTCTACAAGTAGTTGGTTTGATGAGAACTATTTCTTCTTGAGTCAGTGTAGTTTGTGTGTTTCTAAAAATGTGTCCATTTCATCTACTCTAATTTATTTGTGTTCAGCTGTTTTAGTATCCTCTTATAGTCCCTTTTATTTCAGCAGGGCAGGTTGTGATGTCCCCCCTTTTCATTTCTCACTTTTTCTTTATCAGTCTAGCTAAAGGTTTGTCTGTTTTACTGATCTTTTCAAAGAATCAACTTTTAGTTTTGTTGATTCTCTCTATTGCTTTTTGTTTTCTGTTTCATTTATCTCCACTCTAATCTTTGTTATTTCCTTCCTTTTGCTTACTTTGGTGGGTTTAGTTTCATCTTCTTTTTCTAGTTCTTCCAGTTTTGAGGTGAGATCTCTCTCTTCTTTTTTAATGTAAGCATTTAGAGTTATAAATTTCCCTCTTACCTCTGCCTTTGGTGCATTCCATAAGTTTTGGTATGTTATATTTTCATTCATCTCAAGATATTTTCCTCTGATTTCCTCATTACCCCAATGATTGTTTGAGTATATTGTTTAATTTCCACATATTTGTGAATTTTCCATTTCTCTCTCTTATTAATTCCCAGCGTCATTCTGTTTTCGGAAAATATACATTGTATGATGTCAATAGTTTTTAATTTACCGAGTTTCATTTTGTCACCTAACATATGGTTATCCTGGAGAATGAGCCATCTGCACTTGAGAAGAATATTTATTCTGTTTTTGTTGGGTGACATGCTCTCTATAGGTCTATTAGATCTCACTGGTTTAGAGTATCTTTCAAGTCTTGTATTTCTTTATTGATTTTCTATCCTATTGAAAGTAGTATATTAAACTCTCCTACTATAATGCAGAACTGTAAATGGTTCCCTTCTTATACTTTGGGCCTGCGCTGTTAGGTGCGTATATATTTATAATTGTTAAATCTTATTGTTGAATTGTCCCCTTTGTTAGTATGTGATGATCATCTTTGTCTTTAGTAATTGTTTTTGCCTTAAAACGTATTTTATTTTCTACTTGTATGGTATATTTTTTTCCACCTTTTCACTTTCAACCTATTTTTTTTTTTTTTTTTTGAATTTAAGGTGAATCTCTTACAGACGGCATATGGTTGGGTTATGCTCTTATATCCCTTCTGTCAGACTCTGCCTTTTGACTGGAGAGAGTAATCCATTTCCATTTTAAGTCACTACTGATAATGTAGGACTTCCTTCTGCCATTTTGCTTCTAGCCTTTGTAAGTCTCCTATCTTTTTTTGTCCCTCTCTTCCATTAATTCCTACTTTTATATTTATTTGATTTTTTTTTGCATTGTACTGTAATGAGTGCCTTCTTATTTTTATCTGATTATATGCTTGTAAACTGGTCTGCTAATCTGGGCATGATTAAGTCATGATTAGGGCATTAACTGATATATTTCTTATTTATTTCCCTTGTGGCTACCATTGAGTTAAAATTTAACATTCTCAATATATAACAAACATATTTGGTTTGATACCAACTTAATTTCAATAGCATGCACATATACTTTTCTTATACCCCTCAGTCCCCCCCCCCTTGTCTTTTTTTTTGTACTTGTTGCCACTTATATCTTTGTACAATGTTGGTCTAAAAGCATACATTTATCATTACTTTTTATGCATTTGCATTTTAACACCTTTGGGGAGTAAAAAGTTGTGTTACATACCAAACAATACACTACAATAATACCAGCATTTATTTTTTTATTTTTATTTTTTATTTTTAAAGATTTATTTATTTTATTGCATATCTCCCCTTCCCGCCGCTGCGGCGACGTGCCGAGAGTGGTCACTGCGTAGGCGCGGCTTTCCCCGCTTGTGGGCGGTCTCTGCGTCTGTTCACGGCCGGCTTTCAGTTCGCGGGTGGCTGGCTGCACTCCATCCGCGGGCGACCTGCCCTGCCCGTGGCGGCTCTTGCCATGTCCGTGGCAGCTTCTTGCCCTGCCCATGGCGGCTCCGGCCCGCCCACGGCGGCTTGCCATTCTCAAGGCGGTCTGCCTGCTAGGAGAGGTCCCCGGGAATCGAACCCAGGGCCTCCCATGTAGTATGCCGGCGCCCTATCCACTGGGCTATCGAGCCGGCCCCAATACCAGCATTTATAATTAGTCAAATGGTTACCTTTACTGCAGGTCTTTATTTCTTTATGCCACTTTGTTCTACTGCCTAGTGTCCTTTCCTGTCAGTATGAAGAACTCCCTTTAGCATTGCTTGTAGGGCAGGTCTAGTGTGATGAATTCTCTCAGCTTTTGTGTATGTGAGGATGTCTTTTTAATTTCACCCTCATTTTTTACAGTAAGTCTCACTAGATATAAAATTCTTGACTGGCAATTGGTTTCTTTTAGCCCTTAAAGTATTTTTACCCACTGCCTTCTTGCCTTCATGGATTCTGATGAGAAATTAGCACTTAGTCTAATTGTTACTCCTTTGTATGTTGCTTTTATTTTGGAACTTTCAGAACTCTCTCCCTGGCCTTTGCATTTGATATTCTGATCAGTATATGACAGGGTGTAGCCATTGGGCAGTTTGATGTAATTATGAATTCCAAAAATAGGTATTGGATCATGCTTGTAAACTGGTCTGCTAATCTGGGCATGATTAAGTTATGATTAGGGCATTAACTGTGCCACGTCAGTAGGGCATTGAGCCCCACCCCTTGGTGGGTGGGGGAATCAAAGATAAAAGACAGGGCAAAGGACAGTGTTGAAGCAGTTTTGATGTTGTAGTCTCGAGCTGGAGCCCCAGGAAGTAAGAGAGCTTGGTCGTGACGAAGGAGAGAAGGCCCCAGGATAGAGACGAACCATTCGCCTGAGAGTTCACAGATGGCCTTGTAGAGAGAAGCAAAGCCTAGAGAACCTCATAGTCTACAGCTGACCTTGTGGAGGAAACAGAGGAGCTAAGCCCAGAGAGAAACGCAGCCCTGGGAAGAGAGGAACCCAAGAAGCCTGAACCCTGGCAAATGTCGACAGCTGTCTTGCTCCAACACATGGCAATGGACTTTGGTGAGGGAAGAAACTTATGCTTTATGGCCTGGTAACTGTGGACTTCTACCCCAAATAAATACCCTTTATAAAAACCAACCGATTATTGGTATTTTGCATCAGCACCCCTTTGGCTGACTAATACACAGGGTGTGCTTTTCTTCATGTTTATCCTGTTTCATGTTTTCTGGGCTTTTTGGATGTTCATATTCATGTCTTTTGCTAAGTTTGGGGTATTTTTTGTTATTATTTCTCAATCGCTTGAGCCACCCCAGCTCCCTGGTTTGTTGTGTCTCTCACTGTCTCTCTTCTGTGTCTCTTTCTTGTTGCGTCACCTTGTTGCGCCAGGTCTCCGCGTGGGCCAGCTCTCCACATGGGCCAGCTCTCTTCATGGCCCAGCTCGCTTACACCAGGAGGTCCTAGGAACTGAACCCGGGACCCTCCATATGGTAGATGGGAGCCCAATTGCTTGAGCTACATCCCCTTCCCTATATTTGCTTTTTTTTTTTTCATTTTTAAATTTTTATTTTATTTATTTTTTATTTTTTTATATTATAAAACATGCTTAGATTACAAAAATGTTACACAAAAATTAAAGGGATTCCCATGTATTTGCTTTTAATAATTCTTTTGTCTTTTTGCATTTCAGCTTGGCTCATTTCAAGTGTCTTGTTTTCCAGTTCACTGATTTTTTTTCTTCTTCAAGCTCCAGTGTGCTCTTGAAACTGTCCTTGGAATTTTTCATTTCAGTTACTGTGGTATCCAGTAGTACTGTTTGGTTTCTTTTTAATATTTCTACCTCATTACTAAGATTCTCATTATCTTCCTGATATCCTTTAGTTCACTGTCTGTATTTTCCTCACTCCTTGAGCATTTTTTTTTTTTAATTAAAGAAGCTGTGACTTTATAAAACAATCCTACATAATGTACAGGATTCCCATATACTATCCCACCACCAGCACCTTGCATTGTTGTGGAACATTTGTTACAATTGATAACAGAACATCCAAATATTAATACTAAGTATAGTCTATAGCATACATTAGGTGTATTTTCCCCATAAACCACCCTATTATTAACACCATATATTAGTATTGTACATTTGTGATAATTTATATTAGAATGTTCTCATATTTGTACTGTTAACCGCAATCCATCCTCCACCACAAGATTCAGTGTTATGTAGTCCAGTGCCTTGTAAAATCCATCCAAAGTTTACACTCAGTGGCTCTCAGTTCTATCACAGAGTTGTGTTGTCATCACCTCAGTCAATTTTAGAACGTTTTCATTATACCAGGAAGAAAAATTGAACCAACTTTTGCTGATCCTCTCTGTTTTATTGTTCTCAATTTCATTTATTTCTGCTGAAATTTTTTTTTTCCTTCTGCTTGCTTTGGGATTAGTTTGCTGTGCTTTTTCTAGTTCTTCCAGGTATGTAGTTAGGTCTTTGATTTTAACTCTTTTTTCCTTTTTGATGTAGGCATTTAGCACTATAAATTTTCCTCTCAGCACTGCCTTTGCTGCATCCCAAAATATTTGATAATTTGTGTTCTCATTTTCATTTGTCTCAATATACTTACTGATTTCTCTTGCAGTTTCTTCTTTGACCCACTTATTGTTTAACTGTTGATTAACATCCATATCTTTGTGCATTTTCTAGTTCTCTGCCTGTTATTGATTTCCAGCTATTATCCGTTATTATCAGAAAAAGTGCTTTGTATAATTTCAGTCTTTTAAAATTTATTTAGACCAATTTTGTGACCCAACCTGTGCCCTCAGCTCTTTGGAAAATGTGTATCCTGCTGTTTTTTGGAGTATTGTTCTAGTTCATTTATCAAATTGTTCAAGTTCTCTATTTACTTATTATTGATCTCTGTCTAGATGTTCTATCTATTGATTTGAAGTCTCCAACTATTATTGTAGAGATGTCTATTTCTCCCTTCAGTTTTGTCAGCTGTATTTTGGGGTATCCTGGTTTACTGTATAGATATTTATGATTATTATTTCTTCTTGGTGGATTGCCTCTTTTCATAATATATGATGCTCTTCTTTGTGTCTTAAACAGCTTTGCTTTTGAAGTCTGTTTTGTCTGTTATTAATATAGCAACCCCAGCTTTTTTTTTTGGTTACTGTATGTGTGATATCTTTTTCCACCTTTTCACTTTCAACATATTTGTATCCTTTGGTCTAAGTTGAATCTCTTGTAGATTGCATGTAGATGGCTCATATTTTTTTTATCCATTCCACCAGTTTGTGTCTTTTGATTGGGAATGTAATCCATTAACATTCAATGCTATTAATGTAAAGGCAGCATTTACTTTGCCCTTTTTGTCCTTTGCGTATTATTTGTCATATCTTATTTTCACCACTCTACACTTTCAGTGTAAGATCATTTTTTAAAGCCTTTGTTTGGTAGTCCACATTCTGATCTTCTTTGTTGGTGTTTTCTGGAGTTTTATCCGCTTCCTTTGGATGGGCCATCGTTCCTCCTTCTTTGTCCTGCACACTGTGTCTTGTAATATTTTAAAATGTTGACTCTGGGATTTATTCCCTGAAATGTCTGTTTTTTTATTTTATAACCAGCTGGTGATAAGACAGATTTTTCTTGAGCTTCAACCCTCTTATCAGAAAAGTCTGCCCAAGACAAATGCAGTGTACAGAATTTTCCCTGTCTTTCTGGGCCTCTGTGTTGTCCTGGGCTTTGGCTTGCTAGTTATTTTGGAGTTCCCCTGTTTACAGGAGTTTGGTAGTCCTGTCTGTTTCCCTGGACAGACTTCCCTCTTCCAGGTGTTTGAAGCCCGCAGGCTTTATTTATTTACCACCCCCCCCCTTGTTGTTTACACTTGCTCTCTGCTCTCTATGTTTGTTCATTATGTGTTCTCTGTGTCTTCACATCTTTTTTTTTTTAGGAGGCACCAGGAACCGAACCTGGGACCTCCCATGTGGGAGGGAGGCACCCAATTGCTTGAGCCACATCTGCTCCCTACTTTTTGTGTCTTTTGTTGTGTCTCCTCCTTGTGTCTTGTCATTGTATCATCTTGTTGTGTCAACTTGATGTGCCAGCCTGTCATGTCAGCTTGCTGTCTTGCTGGTCTTCTTAGGAGGCACTGAGAACCAAACCCGGGATGTCCCATGTGGTATGCAGGTACCCAACTGCTCGAGCCACATCCACTCCCCATATAGTTTCTTACATTCCTTTTATTGTCTCAAGCTGCTTTTTCCTGGAGGGCAATTTCTGGGAGGAGAGTCAAACCAGAGGTGACTTTCCCAATTCAGTCTTTCCCAGCTGAACCATGGCCAGGGATCCATGAACGGGGCTCAGACCATCTCCAAACTGCCTTGTGAGAGGGGATCAGGAAAGTCACTAAGAGCTTCTCCAATGGCTCCCCATAGCTGAGCTTTCCTGGCTTGCCTAGCAAATGCTATGAATTTTCTTGATGACTAAAGATGTTGAGCACTTTTCATTGGCTATTTGTAAATCTTTTATGAAGTGTCTACTTGAGTGTTTTGCCTAATTTTACAAAATTGGGTTTGACATTTTAATGTTTGTTTGTTGGAGTTGTTTATATATTCTCATTACCAATCCTATGACAGATACATATGCTGTGAATATTTCTCTCAGTTTGTGGCTTTTCTATTTTTTAATGGTCTCTTTTGATTAGAAATTTTTAATTTTTTGAAGATCAGTTTTATCGTTTTTTCTTTTATCACTAGTACTTTTAATGCCCTGTTCCAGAACCATAAACCTCAAGTTTATGAAGATAGTATCTTATGTTTGTTTCCAGAAGCTTTAGATTTTGTTTTTTTTGTTTAGGCATATGGTCAAATTAATTTTTATATGTTGCGTGAGAAAGTGGCCATTTAAAAAAATGTAGATATTTTGTTGTTTCAAGCAATATTTATTAAAAAGATTTTTCTTTCTCTATTGGATTGACTTGGAATTTCAGTTGAAGATTTGTTGACCATATTCTGTGGCTCGATTCTGTTTTATTCAATTTGACTGTCTATGTGCCAGTACTATGCTCTTTTGATTAATGATGCTTTTTATAGTAAGTCTTTTTTAAAATTAAAGATTTTAAATAAATTTTATTTATATACAGTCCATATCTATTTAAATATATACTTTCCTCTTCTCCCCTTCCCCATTCTCTGGTAAGCTCTAATCTACTTTCTGTTTCTGTGGTTTTGATATTTCTAGTCTTCTCTGATAAGTGATATCATACAATATTTGTCCATGTGTCTTGCTTATTTCACAGAGCATAATGTTTTCAGGTTTCTCCCTTATAGCCACATGTCTCAGATTCATTCTTTTTTAATGCCAGATAGTTTTCCATTGTCTGTATATATCACATTTTGTTTATCCATTCATTTGTTTATAGATTCTTTAATTGTTTCTACCTTTTGGCTACTCTGAATAATGCTGCTATAAACATTGGTGTACAGGTATCTGTTTGTGACCCTGTTTTCACTTATTTTGTGTTTATAACTAGAAGTGGAATTGCTGATCATAAGCTAATTTTATGTATTACTTTTTTTTTTTTTTTTTTTTTTTTTTTTTTTTTTTTTTTTAGGAGGTACTGGGGATCGAACCCAGGACCTCAGACATGGGAAGCAGGCACTCATTCACTGAGCTACATCTGCTCCCCAATGAGAGTTGGTTTTTTCATTTGTTTGTTTTGTTTTTAGGAGGTACTGGAGATCGAACCCAGGACCTTGTACATGGGAAGCAGGTGCTCAACCAGTTGAGCTACATCTTCTTCCCTATGTTTTACTTTTTGAGGAACCGCCATATTGCTTTCCACAGTGGCTGTACCAATTTACATTCCCATCAGCAATGCATTAGAATTCTAATTTCTTTGAATTGTCTGACACTTATTTTCCATTTAAAAAAATATAATAGCCATATATTGATGTGAAGTGGTATGTCATTGTGGTTTTGATTTGCCTTTCTTGAATGCCTAAAGATGTTGAACATCTTTTCCTGTATGTATTGCTCATTTGTATAGTATATTTTGATATCAGTTAGTGTAAGCCCCATCTTCTTTTACAAGATAATTTGGCTATTCTAGATTGTCTGAATTTCTATATGAATTTTAGAATCACCTTGTCCCTTTCTTTGCAAAAGCCTGCTTGCATTCAATGAACCAAAGGAAAACATGGACATAGAACTAAAGGAACTCAAGAAGACAGTGTGTGAACAAAAGGAAGCCTTAGAAAATTTGGAATTAGAAAGGAACCTAGCAGTGCCAGCCAATTTCAAAGTCTGACTCATCTCTGGGTCTGCTTCTATTGATTCTTACCTCTTCACTGTTTATATATTTTTCACTTTTTGGTATGTCGTGTAATTTTTTAATTGCATGTTAGACTTTTTGTATAAAAGAACTGTAGAGACTGAAATGAATAATATTAATTTTATTGCCCCTTTTCTGTAAGAGTGGGGCTTGGTCGATCAGATCTGTGTCTTTTGTGGGCTTTTTTCAGCTTTAGTTTGATTCAGGTTACTACTGGTTTCAGGTGATTTGAGAGAAGGATCACAACTTTCCCTTCAACAGGGTCTAGTATCTGGCAGATTTCAGAGATCTGTTCTTGTTTCGCAGTTAAGCTGCTATCTTCACAGTTAACTATGGGAGACCTATTTCTCACTGTTATTGCCCAGCTGCCAGGTTTATGGTTCATGGTCTGCTTTCTGTTCCTAGAGAGATCTTTTTCAGACTTGCGCCCTGTTTTCTCTGTTATAGCTTGGGATGCCTTGGACTAGCGTCTCTCAGCTCTCCTAAGAACCTTCATTCACCTTTGATTGCCTGGAGTGCCTAGGGGGTTTCTCTCATCTCTCCCACCCTATTCCCTGATTTTGGTCATTGAAAACCTGGAGTGCCTGGGGTTGAAGTGTTTGGGGGTGGGAAGGAAGAAGAGGGAGAATTCTCTGTTCTCTTCTGCCTTGCCCTGCCTATAGTAATTGGTAGCTGAAATCCTGAAGTGCTGAGAGATACCTCTCATCCCCTGTTCTGCACTAAGCCTTTTGTAGCTGATAGCTCAGAGTGCCTCTAATGGATTTCTCTGTTCTCCTTTCCTGATCCCACTTTTGTTATATAACACCTGAATACTTTGTAGAGACTTGTGGAAGAGTTGGCAGGTAGTTGCAGACTTGCTTGTGATTGGGGTTCCTTTAGATTCTAATCTGTCAAACCAGACTATTTGGCTGTTAACTAAAAGTCTGGCTGATTTCTCCATACAAATGTGGCAGATTCCTCTTCTTTAGGCAGCTACGGAACAGCTGTGGGTCTCATCTCTCCTCTGAAGAACTTATCACTTTCTGGAGTTTAATTAATTTAAATTTCTCTGTGTCCTCACTCTCTGAAGGATTTAAAAACATTTGATTTTGTAGCTTATCCAGTTTGTTTTAGTCATTAGGTTGAAAGCTATGGTTTTCTTGAAGCTTTCTCCATCGGAATTAAGTGGAATGACATGTTTCTCTTAATATTTCTAATTTTATAGAGCTTTTACTTAGTGAAAAAAAAAGAATTAATAACTGATGAGTCAACCTACTCTTGATTTAAAATTGCCCTTATAGTTTACTTAAATATTATAATTTTTGTAAGCTAGAGGTAGAATATTAGCTATCTAGTCCTAATTTGAATTAGTAGAAGGTTAGTTCATTGCCTGACAATATCAATGAGAAAAAGTTTTTTGAATCTGTCCTTTGGTCATCGTGACATGGCACTATTCAATGAGAAACTACATGGTCATGTAGTCAACCCCTTTACTTTACGAGTGTGAAAATATTGCTACCTTCTAGCTGGCCATAATGAAGTTGAGTGTGCTTCCTTGTTATCTGTAGCCATTGTTTTTCTTTTGCCTTTTAGCAGAATGCTTTTGTGCTTTATATTTCCAGTTTTAATTTTTAGTCTGTGCGTAGTTATCTTATTTTTTCAAACTTTAGTTTGGATTTTAATTTGTTTAGAAAGATAAATTATTTCTCTGGGGTGCTAATTTGTTTCCTATATAACATAAATTGGATTATGCTTATCCTTGATTTAATGTGTCACATTAATATTAAAACTGTTGATAATGTGAATCTGGTGGATTATTTTAAAGTGTAAATTAGTGGTCATAAATAATGTTTCCCTTTAAGTTGCTTTTACAATGGAATATATTTTTTCACAAGATTTGTACTTTGATATTCTTTTTTGAGGTACAGTATTCCAAAGTGAACAATTTTAATTTCTTTTAATTGTGAAAAGAGGAAGCTAACTTCATTTCAGATATATAACAGTAGTTAGGAATAAATGACCACTTGTTTTCAGGTAGAGAAATAGAAAAGTATATAAAAAACATAAAGTGGAGTCTCTCAAGAATAGGTCCTGGCTCATGTATTGTTTCATACTTTTATGAATGGTTGGAAAAGTGTAGAAAAATTTTTAGGTTACCCAGAGATTCTAAGCTTTTCTACCTGGTAAAAGCTAAATTCATAAGGTTAAAGGATCTTTAGATTAGCACATCTTTGCAATTAAAAGCTAAATTTAATAAAATGTACTGTAAAATAAGCACATTTTATTTATTTTGAAGAAAATACAGGTCTGATAAGACCTTTTGCTTTATTCTTTACTAAGAAATGTTAGCCCAATTATAAGTTGTCTTAGATAACTAGACTCTTCTGTACTTTTTACAGAGAATGTTTAGTACTCCATGATTTTCTCCTGTAGCTGCCAAAAATTTGATTATGGGATTTCAAGTTTCCTTCCTGTTTCAGCTGATCCTCTGAGGCTGTACTTTATTCTCCTCTGCCTCAAATCCTTTGTGGTATGCAGAGGGATATGATTACTGGGTCAATACATTAAGAGCTTTACTGTTTCTAAGGCAGGTTAATAGAAAAGCATTCAGTACTTCCTCAGTTCACTCTTTTGTTAAGTTTGCCATTTCTCTCAGAAACCATTCCACTGTTTACTAAATGTATAACTTAAAGCAGGTTAAAAAAATCTGAATTTTCTTCTGTATAAAATGAAGATTAAATAGTACTTTCTTCATAGGGTTATTGTGAGGATTAAATGAAATTATATATTTCAGATGCTTAGAGTAATGTCTGGCAGTTAAAGATACAGTAAATGTTTCTGTCATCATTGTCAGTCACCACTGTCATCATCATCATCATCATGATCCCCACCCCATCATTGTCCCCTTCTGTCCATTCCAATCATCACTTGTGTTTGTCTACACACTCCTTATTACTTTGCATTTAAACTTGTGCTAAAGTGTCCTGGTAGTTCTGATTTCTGGCCCTTCCATCTGGTTTATTTACATTTTCCAGACTAATCTACCAAAAATAGAGTATTCCGTCAGTACACTGCCCAGTTCAAGAATATTTCTCATTGCTCATAGGATCAAAGTTTGCATTGATAATTAGAGTCCCTTTTACATATTCCAAATTGACTCTCTTTGACATGCATTCATGTTCATTTATACTTTCCTTCTGCTACCAATTCTTTGCCTTTTTATATGTGATAGTTTGCATATCTGCTACCAATTCTTTGCCTTTTTATATGTGATAGTTTGCATATACCTTGCTGCTCTCAGAATTTTCTCTTTATGTTTGATGTTTGACATTCTGAGTAGTATGTGTCTTGGAGTAGGTCTTTTTGGATTTATTCTGATTGGGGTATGCTGTGCTTCTTGTACATGTAATTTCATTTCTTTCATGAGAGTTGGGAAATTTTCAGCAATTATTTCCTCATATACTCTTTCTGTCCCCTTTCCCTTTTTTTCTTCTTCTGGAACTCCCATTATGTGTATTTTGTTGCATTTCATGTTGTCATTCAACTCCCTGAGCCCCTGCTCAATGTTTGCCTTTCTTTTCAATTTCAGCTGTTCTGTCTTCTGTAGCACTTATTCTTTCTTCTCTCATTTCAAGTCTGCTGTTGTATGCCTCTAATGTATTATTTGGTCTCACCTATTGTGTCTTTCATTTCCATGAGCTCTGTTTTCTATTCAGGTTTTCAAATTCTTCATTGTGCTTGCTCAGTGTCTTCTTGATATCCTTTATCTCTTTAGCCATGTTGTCTTTCAACTCATTAATTTGATTTTGGAAATTTGTGTGCATCTCACTAATTAATTGTCTCAAATCCTGCATCTCTTCTGGGGCTTTGGTATATTCCTTTGCTTGGGCCATGTCTTCCATTTTCTTAGTGTGGTTTATAATTTTTTGCTTATCTCTAGGCATCTGATTAG
>PVKH010020668.1:0-14535 GCA_004027955.1 Chaetophractus vellerosus | reverse complement strand
ATGAGTTTTTGAACACTCTTCCCTCCAGACAATCTCTTTTTGTAATTTTAACGGGATTTGGGAGGGACAGTAAGTGAAAGTGTAATAATCAGTTTACTTCTTTTAACTAGAAAACTTTGTTTTTGAGGAATAATAGTAGTAGCTGTTTATAATTATTAGTTTTAAAGATACTTAGATTACACAAATGTTACACAAAAAATATAGGGATTCCCATATGCCCCACTCCCACACTCTCCCACATGAACATCCTTAATTAGTGTGGCACATTCATTGCAATTGACAAACGCATCCTGGGGCTTCGTCATTAAGCATGGGCCATAGTTCACATTGTAGTCTACACTCTCTCCCACACAGTTCTGCATGTAATGTGATGATATAAAATGGCCTATATTATGGCTGCAACGTCACTCAGGATGATTCCCAAGTCCCGAAAAAGCTCCTGTATTACAACCGTTTTTCCCTTATTATTTTATTTTACTATGTCAGACACTTCTAAGTACCTGATGTACATTAACTCATTTAATCCTCCCAGCAACATCATGAGGCATATTCTATTAATGTCTTCAATTATAGATGAGAAAATAAGGTATTTAGTAATAATAAAAATGAAGCAGAAATAACTATTTGATCCCTAGGTGTCTTAGGGTACTGAAATTTCTACTTCATTGTTTACATCAAATGAACTAAAAATATGGCTTAGCTAGAGAAAGGAGTCTCTCCTCACTGGATAAGGTATTTGAACAGAATCGCTTAGAAAAATGGGAGATCGTTATTCATAGATAAGAAAAGGCTTTGCCTTCTTAGAGAAGTGGAGGGAAAAATCATGGGCAAAGAAGAGGTGTGGCATTTTCAATCCTTGGGTCATAATCTTCATGAAATATGAATTTCTTATTGTAGGTCCCGGTCAAAAAAAATTGAGATCCAACAAGCAGGGTATGAAATGAGTATTTCATGCGTATGTTGAAGTTTGCCCTGAATGATGATGGGAAAAGTTGGGACTGAGAGGAAGGCCATAAGCAACATGCCAACTGTGGAGACACGCCACGGCGGGCTGACAGGGGAGGAGTCAGGCTTGGGAGACAGAAACTTATTTGACCTCACTGCTCTTTCTTCTCTCATGCTGCAACTCTCCTTTTGTTACAGATGCTCAAATTTCCTCTTAAAATACTTTAAACATTTTATTTTTCAAATGACCAAAAGTAATACATATCACTGAATGAAGAAAACTTAGAAAACAAAGAACAGCCCAAAGAGGGATAAATCACCTGTGATCTCCATATTTAGAAGGTAAGTCATAGGCAAAATTTGGACTGTGCTTTTCATTCCTTTATTCTCCATCACAGTACTTATTATAATCCACTGACTGGTACTTCTCTGTGCCTTCCATTTTCTTAGCCTCATTTATACCAGTGTCTCATAGGAGGCCTGGTCCAAAGAAGGCTTTCAGTAAATAGTTACGGGATTAACTATGCCTTCCAACCCGTGCTTGCATACTCCCTATTAACTATAACTAAAACATAACTATTATATGCCAACTTGAATAATGTCACTATCCCCACCTCCCTTTGTTTGAATCCCATAAGAACCCTAAGCTCTTTAGAGGCTGTTATCTCCATTCTCTTTATGGGATCCTATCTTCATGCCTGTTGACCTTGCATTAAAGCTCTTTCTTTTCTCAAAATCCTAAAGTCATGGTATTGACTTCTGTGTGTGTTGGACAGTGAGCCCTTGCTCAGTAACATCCTCTCTGAATGAGGAATTTTCAGTAGGTGACTTCCTAAGTATTTTTAAAAAACATTTTATTGTGGTAACATATATACAAACTCAAAATTTCCCATTTTAACCACTTTCAAGTGTACAGTTCAGTGGTAATTACGTTCACCATCTTGTGCTACCGTCACCACCATCATCCTAAGTATTCATGCTTGTTACTTTTCTGTCTTTCATTTTCTTTATAAGGATACAAATTTCCTTAGTACAAGATCCTACAAAATACTTAATTGCCTTATGAAAATTTTCTCCAATTTTGGGTAGGACAGCAATATTTTCTTCCCAAATGTTAAATTAGCAAAAAACAAAGAAAACACTGCACCATTATTCAATTTTTGGAAAAACTGCCATGAAAATATTATGCTGAAGGCACTAAAACTGGTACAACACTTTTGGGAAATAATTTGCCAATATGCAAGAGAACAAACTACAAAAATCATCATTCCTCTGCCCCTGCAATTTCAGAGTGGGAATCGACTTTGAGGAAATAACCCAAAACATGGAAAAAGCTGTATGTAAGAAAGTGATAGTGCTGTTATTTATAGTAGTGGAAATTTGAAACAAGATAATGTATATTAATAGGGTAATGGCTAAATATATACTTCATTTTTTATATGGATGTTAAACACATGAAAATAAATATTTAGTATAACATTAAAGAGCAAAAAAATAAGGGTAATGAGCACGGTTATGCTATGATTACAACTATGTAAAACATACGTGTAGAAAACCAAAATATCTATCCCCACCCAGCTTATGTCTACATTAACATGACCTTACTCTTCCAGAAGACTCTTGCCCAGGCAAATAAATTTATTGTATAGGAACTTCTCAACAGACTCAAGTCTTCAGTAGAACAACAGAAGCATAAATCAACAGTTTATGTCCTAAGACCCTTTGAACTCTGTTTCAAAATTCTTGCCTTGCTGTTTCCACCAATCTTAAATAATATCATGATTTTTACCGAATCTTAATCAAACACCCCTCTCATTGAAAGATCCACCATAATCCATACTCCAAAATTTCAATAAAATCTGACTTTGCCCCTTCCCCTCTTGACACTAGTAAAGCTCTGATGAGGGGGGTACCCTCCCTCCTGACAGTGAGCTCTAAACTCATCAAGAGATTGTGTTGGTGATAACTGGGGAACTGGCAAGCAACAATGTAGAAAAACTATGAAATACATGTAGAAAGAGACAAGGAATATGTAAAAATAATAATAGTTATGGATCGGTTTTCTGTTGACTTTTCAAGCCTTTTTATGGTATTCTTATGTAATGAGGGCAAGGTTTGCTTCAGTCAATAACTAAGAATTCATTTTGGCACACGGCACCTTTTAATGTGTAAAGATCAAATAAAGGCAAAGCTGTGCAAGTTGTTATTCTTTGTTGTGTTTTGTAAAACAATCAATAACAATCCAGAGAGACGACTACTTAGGAAACTGAGTGATTCAGACTGTAATTATGCTTGTAGATTCGAAATACTTAAAGGCTCAGTTGTAATGGAAATGAACCAAAAATGTTCTAAAATCACTTAGTTAATGTTGAGAAACAATCAGGAGGACATTGACAATGGCCTTTACATGGGTTTTGGTATTGGCCTTTTAATAGGTGAGAGGCTTTAGACAATGGTGTGCTTAGTGTTGAGTTACACAAATATCCTTAACCTAACATGGCACAGACAAGTCCAAAAAATTAAAAGCAAGCCTTTATTAACAGAAATCTCATAGTCACTGGGTTTTGGAGTATTGGCTAAATATAGTTCCTGTCATTTTACAAAATATGGAGAAAAGCTGGCAGTTTTCTATTTTCTGTCAAGTTTTCTAATGCAAACAAACTTTGATAATTTGACTGTTAAATTGGCTCTGGTTAGGCCAATTAATGTCAGTTACTAAGGTAAATTTTACCTTCTTCACTGGATATTAGCACAACCCTTTTCTACCTTGGTTCTCAATAGCATAAATGAACTTTGTAGTGAGGAAGAAGTACCTCAACCAGGGCAACAAAAATGGGATCTGAGGCAGGATAGAAAAGGGACTTGAGGAGGAAGGGGACAGAAAACCTAATAAGCCCGTTAAGAGGAATCTCTGAGGCACTGGCCCGTTTAGGAGCGTTAGCCGGCTGAGTCACACAGGCAAGTCAGAAAGGGGCAGCACTACCACCCTAGCTTTCAGGTGATCTCATGCCTCATGGACAGTGACCAGAAGCTAATCACTGCTGGTCAACATGCCCTGCAGAGGTCATGGACATCAGCCAGAAGCCAATTACCACCAGACAGCACCCCCCCCCCCATTCCCCACAGACCCACAAAGGACCCCAAAACAGAACTTTGCATTTCTCCCCCTGGAGAATGCCCACCTTCACCTCTCGGAAGGTGTATACTTTTTTCCCCTTACTTTAGCCCCTGCCCCAATAAATCCTCTGCCTGTTTAATTAATTTGTGGCTTGTCCTTGAACTCTTTCTTGCGACAAAACCAAAAACCTAAACACCGTGTCTGATAACAGATCTATCAACAAAGAAGTCTGAAAATTTTACTATATTTAGATCAAGAGATTTATAAAGATCCTGTTCCAGGTAAAGGCACGTGAATGATAAGAATAAAGACATTAAGATTAATCAGGTAATTTTATTTAATATTTACCATTCAGCAGCAACCAACATGAACATATGAGCAAAGAGAATCTCTTTGAATGTTCCGCTATATAGCTGCTTCAGAAATACACGCACATGATAAATTTGACTGTTCATTGCCAGAAATTTTTTTTAAAAAGCTTCAAGAACAAATAACACTGATTCATACTGTGCCCAGGCACTAGTCAACAAATCTATTAAATTACACAGGAAAAGGAAAACAAAGAGGCTTTGTTATCTTATGCATGTTTCCTTATTTAAATGGAAGGCTTTACCTCTTTAAAGCAACAGAAATATGGAGCTTCCTATATACATATATATATAGATATGTATCTTAGGATGGATTACAAACACAAAATGTTATCATTAAAAGCAAAAGCTAGTCCAGGAAATTTCCAACTGCAAAACTTGCAAGATACAAAGCTAAAATTGATATCTTCCTTTTCTCAATTATGAATACTATCACTAAACATAAATATTTTAACATATATTAATTTTCTGACATTCAAAATTGTAAAGTCAATATGGCAGAATTGTTAAAAGCACATATGTACAAATATTCTTTTCCATACATAAAGTATTTGGCATAATTATAACAATCATACTGCATCCACAACTGTTTGCTTTTATTTTTACTTTTTTTTTTTTTACACATAATGGTATCTCTTATTAAAATTAACCAGTTATGTACAAAAATACTTGAACATTTATTATAGAAAACCTCTATAACCAGCCTCAACAGCGTATACCTGCTGAATGGTTTCATTAAGAGAATATAAAAAAGTGGTCACTGCCTCCCAGGTAAGCTATCGACAAAAAAAAACCCAAACACGGTTAAACTAAAATGAGCTTCCCAACAAAAGAGGGAAAATATTTAACAGTATGATTTAAAATACAGTTCATATATCTATTGTCAATTGAGTGTTATAAACAGTCAGTAAAAGAAAAACAGATACAAAATACATTACTACATACAAGGTGCTTTTTTCACACTCCTACGACTGTGGCATTAGAATTGCTATGTAGATCTAAGATGCTATGTTGCTAAATTCAATCTAGAGCAGTCTACAGCCATCCTCCTCCAACACAGGATCATCTCAGAGGATAAGCTCCATTGGTAAGAATGGAGAGTTGTGAGGAATTTCTATTTGTGCAGAATTGAAAGTTAATGCCCTTGCCTTTTCAAAGTCCTTCTTGCCATTTAATCATGCTAATATATTTCCTCTAAGGTTTCCCCCTTCATTTACGCTATTGACTTAATACTGTCCTGTATTGATTCCTGAATTCTTGTTAATGGGACACATTAATTTGTGCCTATTTAATACTTGAACATCCGCTCTTCTTCAATGACAAATTTTGTATAGGAAACTATCAAGTAAGGAAGCACAAAATTCAAGTAAACAGTTCTCCTGGGGTCTTTTGCTGATTGGTACTCTGAAAGCAAATTGCACCTTAAAAAAGGAAAGCAGTAGATACCATGGTGTCAAGATACAAAAGGATTCACCAACCAATTCACAAAGTAGAGTTTTAAGAATGTAGACAGTTGTCAAATGTCAAATGCAACCATAAAGAAGTAATTTGTTTCAAGAACAAAACAACTTCCAGTCCCAATCCTTGCAACCCCTTAAATATATTGTCTAACTAGCCTGCTTTAACCTTTAATTCTGATGATGTGCATTGATCAGTTTGCTTGTGGAAAGAGCCAGAAAGCTCACCATATTTACAGAAGTCTTCTAAAATAAGAACCATTGTGTTAGAATGTGCATTGACTTAATAAGCTTTCTCCAAGTAACAAGTATTCAGTAGAAAGTATACATTATTACACATTGTATTGTTTGACAGTCTTGTATTGGTTTTAAGATTAAACTACATAGAAAAAGAACCTAAAAAGATACAAAAGAAGTCTTTGTCACTATTTACCACGTTCCAATGAGAAACCTTTTAATGAAATTCAGCCATACTTCATGTAACATCTGGCATTCTAGATCAGTAATTTTTAATATTGTGCAACATTATATTAGTAAGCGAGTTTTAATTTCATTCATTTAAAGGAAAATCTGCGTAAGTTATTAAAGTGCCTACACTAAATGTCTTCTCATCATCATATTCATTATTTTGTAAACGACAGCATTCATTGAAGGTAAATATAAAAGTGACTTATAGCTGAGAGACTTTCCGGGGCAGGGGCCTTGGCCGCGGGCCGGGGTCAGTCCTCCTGGTCCCATTCTCCAGGTGGCCCGATCGCGCCACTAGAGGTTTGGGGGGCAGAGCGGGCGGCTCGGACGTGACGGGAATGGAAAGGCTGTGAGGTAGCGGAACCGGGCGCCGCAGAGTCCGCTCGTAGACGCTGTACGGGGGTGGGGTTTTACTCTCCTTGCGCACGGGCTCCTCTGGCCCTGGGTAGCTCGGCACTGGCACGGGCACCGGCACGGGCATGGGCACCGGCACCGGGGCCGTCTGTTCATTCACCTGATTTTCAAAGCCTGAGGTTTCCGACGTGCTACACCGGCTGAGAGAAGAAATCCCACTGCTGTAGCTGCCCGACAAGACCGGGGAGTTGGATATCAGTCCTGGGGAGTGATACTCCACTGGAGAGGGGGTGAAAGACTGCACAGAGCCCTGCTGGAGAGTAAAATGGAAAAGAGAGGAGACAAAACCAAGAGGAGAGATAACAGAAAGTCATTAAACACCGAGAATCCAATTTGAGGGCGTCATCCAGGGCGCTGAAAAACACACCTAAGGCGCTCATTTGCCGGGCCCACCGTTCATTCGGTTCATTTCACTGACCCTTTCACTCCCCATTTTCAGGATAGAAGGGGGATGCATGTGATTGGTCCTATAGTTTGGAAGATAGGGAACTGGTGGGTGGGATGGGGGAGCTTCAGGGGCGCCATTTCCCCTTTCTAGTGCAGCAGGGCATGAACTGACCCTCCTCGGGAGGACAGGAAGAGGCATTGCAAGCCCTGCACTTATTCCTGGGTCCTAGGCTCCCAACTCTTGACCTGAAGCAGCAAACCAGCACCCCACGTGTTCTAGCCTGACATGTAAGTTGTTTCATCAGCATGGTGGTTTGTTTTTTATTGACCGAAGTAGTTGGTGTTTTTTTTTTAAATAGAAAGATTTCACATAAAACTCCAGATTTCTGGCATTGCATGAAGAATTGGGATTTCTGGCAGTAACTGCTCATGTTCTCTAAATGGAGATAAGTTTTTGAAGCTGAGCAGGTGTCCCATTTAGATGGGACATGGACTCTTCAGTTTGCCATAGTTGCCACCACTCCACATTGTTGCACACAGCCTCCTTCATTCAATTATTTTAGGTGTCTGTCCCCATTTGGTATATGAATCTGCCACTTTCCACTGGTGTCCTAAGGGGTATGAGTCCTAAGGGGCGCTCTGTGTAAGAAAGTTCCACTGGGAACTAATGCCTACTACATACTCCTCCCGCACTTCTAAAGCATACTAGCCTGTCAAAGTCTTACGATAAAGAACTGAGTAGTGGTGTTCAGCCAGTGTTTTCTAAACTTATTTGACCATAGAATCACTTTTTCACTCATCAGATAATGTCCTATAAAACTAATGTTCTATGGAACACACTTTGAGAGATGCTGCCCTAGACTAACTTCACCTTAGTCTCTCTTTTTAAACAAAATACTGCTGGTGGACAGAAATCCTTTCAATGAGCAGAAGTCTAAAGTTAAGCTTGCCCAATTAAGAGATCCAAAGTTGATGCTGTCTTTGTTAAAAAAAAAAAAAAAAATACCCCCCCGGGGGCCAAATTCAAAATAAGGCAGATAAACTTGGTCTCTAAACTCTATCAGTTAAGACCGCAGACTGCATTCCAGTCATAGCAAAGCTATTAACTTAGTAGCAGTGTGCCCTCTAATGTAACCAAGGAGTTACAACACAAACATTTGATCTATGTTTTCTGCTTTCAGATCCCATTTGTAAAGACATGGTTACAAGATTACGAATGGTCAGTAATAATATATGCAGGTCTGCAGAGAGACAATGCACACCACCTTGCTAATTAGGACTGTTTCGTGGCTGCTTGAACATTTTCAGCTCTTGGGTTCTTTTTATTTCTTAAGAATTAAACTCTAAGACTTCTTACTGTCTTATTACTACTCTGTAAAATCAAGGTGAAAACAATTGATGTTAATCCCATCGCAACATGTGGGAGCTCTTTGCTAGTAACGTAAATGTAAGGATGCAGAAATGGCATGTTGCTTTCCTTCACATCACATCAAGATGACGGTCTATGGTTTCCAGAGCAAATGCTGTTACACGTGCTTTCTCATTTAACAGCCGCATTGCAGAATGACAACAAAACTAGCAAATAATTAGCATTCACCAGCAAATTTCTACATCAGAAAATTTGATAATGCAAATTAAATCACACTTTGTGATAACTTTCTCTCTTTTTCTAGTTTCTCAATTTCTATCATTAAGTATCCTTAGCATCACAGATGCATCAGATTACAACCTGCCTGTACGTGTTTTTAGAAGATCATTTGTCTTTTTCTTTCACATTAGCTAGAAATATCTCATTGGTAAAAAGGACATGGAGCACTTAAATCCTAAGTCACTCAGATACAAAACCATTCTTTCAAAGCTGACTTCAGCCCCCCATTTGCTTCTAGTGCAGCATCCCTCAACACCAGCCTTTCTTTCGTTATGTACTGACAATCCTTGCAGCCAGTCCGATTCAATTTGGATAGAGACTAAATATTATTCTTTACCTTCATGAGGGATTTTCTATGTTTAGAGATGTTAAACAGTCTATGTCTACATACCAATCCAAACATCTGACCTTTAAAAGCTTTCCAGCTTGTTCCCCAGGAATGTTTTTGTTCATTTTACCTCCATGTTTTTCAGTATCAGGTATGTATTTCTAATGTAAATAATATCCTTGGTATAGAATATTAAGAGGGAGAAATAAAGTTGGTTTTGGCTCTATCAGAATGGGTGAGGTTGATGATAAAGGCAAAAAGGCACAGGAGAATATTTAGTAGATTTTGATTATTGATGTTTTTCTATTTAAGTGTGTGTGTGTTTTAATGTATGTTAAACCAAAAGGCCAGGCTGGCAATGTGCCAGGAAGTGCACTGGGTCCGTATTTCTTTCCTACTTCAGTGTTTACACTGACTCCAGGTTGTACATTCTCATCTCCACTCTGGAGAATGAGGCTGATAAACGGAAAATAAATGGCTGCATTCATGGTGGAGGGTCCCCAAAGGGAAAGCTTTGTGCTACTTTCTTACTCCACTTCCTCTCTCCCTCCTTTATATGTTGTTCTTTGCCTCGTCTGTGTAAATGAAAACATCTCTTGATGTACTGGGGATGAGTCTTATGGAAAACAAAGAACTGGGGGCCAGTCGTCTAGCCTCAGTCTAAAGAAGGGCCTGTACCTTCATTGGCGATCGCCCGGCAGAGGAGGGGGATACTGATGTCGTGTGTCTTGCCGGTGAAGCTGTAAGAATAGACAGGCATTTCAGTTGAAGAGAACCAGACAGTTGACCTATCTGCAAACGCCCTCCCTGAGAATAAACCCAGATAGATGATCCAGTGCAGAAGGAGCTACTAGGCAAGAATAGGGGAGAAACTAAATGTTGCCTGTCCAACACAGATGCCTCCCAAAAGATGGCATTAAAGAGACGTGGAACAATCAGCGAAAGTTACTGGTGCATACACAAGGCTTTAACCCAAGTCACAGGGCCCCAAACTGGTCCAGTGTCCTTTCCATTTCCCCAAAGTCCAGATGCCTCTCCACCATTTGATCTCTATTCATAAGGCACTTTTAGGTTGAGGTGACAGGGAGCAGTGCTTGGGGCAGAGCTGCTCACTGTGGCCTAAGCAGCAATGGAAGACCATGGGAATATTTACACCCGTCTCCCCTTTTGTATCCCCAATACCCCCCAAAACACGGAGAAAATCCTTGGCCACAGTCAGACAAGAGTTAAGCAGTTTTCCATTTCTCCCCCAGTGCTTGTGCTTAGGGTTCCCTTCATTCCCCCGATGGTGGTCCTCAATGGCTTCATCACCACGGCCAGGGCGGGCTACCTCTTTGTTTCTCCTGCTAGATCTTTCAAGCCCTGTACCTCAGAGGCAGCATGTGCGACTGCTCTGCTCTCTGCTTGTGGAGCCAATCCAGCTCTCTAAAGCTTAACTGCATGCAGTAAAAGCCTCCTGTGACACGGTCAGTAGGGTAAGTGTAAGCCAGATTTCCTAACTCATAAGAAAACAACAGAAAGACTGAAGGGAAGACAGACAGACGGTTACAGAGCCCCATGACAGTGACCACGGATGATGATGTGAGGACAGACCATGAGAGCAATTAGTACAGAAGGGAGAGCAGCCCTGCCAAAAGTTAACGTGGGAGCTGTGAGGTCGCCACATGCTCTGAATCCTAAGGGATCAAGGAGAGTGGCCCGTTATCACTCCGTGGGCTTGTGCATCCTCCATCTTGTGGCTGGAGCACAAAGTCAGTATGTGCCATTTCTCCCAGCCCATCACCTGTGGTGTGTTGATTATGGAAGAGAAGCAGACTGTGCTTAATCTTAATCACTTACTCTTCCATAGTCACCCTGATATACTAATGCAGATGATCAATAAGCCTGAAGTTATTTCTTGCCTTTCAAAATTGGTGACTTCTAGCTTTAACTAGTATAGAACAAACTTGGTACCATACAGTTTACTTCAAAAAGAAAGTTTTCTTTCTTTTCTTTTTTTTTTAAATTCTATATCCCTCCCTTTCTGCTTGTTCCTGCTGTGTTCATTTTTGCGTTCTTCTGTGTCTGCTTGTCTCCCCCCCATTGCGGCGACCCGCCAAGTCAGCTCACCGCGCGGCGGCCTTGCCTGCTTGCGGGTGGCTCGCCCTGCCCGTGGAGGCTTTGCCCTGCCCGTGGCAGCTTTTTGCCCTGCCCACGGTGGCTTGCCTTCTCAAAGCGTTCTGCCCGCTTGAAGAGGCCCCAGGAACCAAATCTGGGGCCTCCCATGTGGTAAACCGGCACCCTACCAAGTGGGCTACAGCCAGCCCCTCTTTTTTTAATAAAAGAGATGAGATGCTAGAATACAGTAAGTGAAACATTAATGGTCAATCTGGAAAATCCATGAAGGAAATAATGCTAAATTTTCTTATGTTTCCAGGCCAATTCCTATTTAAAGCCTCAAACCTACTGTAGACTTTACATTATTGAGAAGATTCTCCCTATCACTAGAGTAGGTAGAGACGGTAGAGCACAGCAGGCCCCCTTAAAACCTGTCACACATGTAGGTCACCAAGCAAATGACTTATTGCTCAGGAGGAAAAGGGGCTGTTATTACTATAAACCCCAAAGGAAGTTTTTTAAGAACCATTTTCAGGGGTTCTCAAATCCTAGTGGCCAGAAGAATCACCTGAAAGATATGGTAAAAATCAGATTCTAGGATCTTACCCCAGAAAGACCAAAATTTTGATTGAATAGTTTTAAGGTTAGGCCCAGGAATTTGCTTCTTAGGCTGGCACCCCATGGGATGCAATGCCCTGAATAACCCTTTGAAAAATGCTGCCCTTAAATACATCTCTAATCTACAGGTATCAGGTAGCTCTGGGTACAAGGTAGTTGCTCTCATAGCCTATCAAAGTTACTGTTAGCCAGTCCCTGTTTAGGGATAACTTGAAATCTTGGTGTCAGGCCTGAAGAAGACTGAAGGAAGCAGCTGAATTAGCAGAGGCTGATAAGCACAAGGTGATTAAAGGAGAGAGAAAATGTTAGTGGCTCAGCAAGGTTAGGGCACCTCCTCAAATTTTAAGAATGGCACCAAGGAAGAAAACACCCTGAAAAATCTGTCTGAGGTGTTTATTAAGAATGGACCACTCTTGGCTTAGTGATATCCTTTGCAAAATTAAGATAGGAATAGATGTTCAGGGAAAAGGGAGAACCTTGTAAATGAACTGGGCAGCTACTAAGGTTTTTACCTCAGAAAGTAAATGCCTACCTTTCTCTGGAATTCAGGACAAGTTGGAGTAGTCATTAAAAATTATTTTATTAAAAATGCTTGTTCAAAGGCTTCAAATACCCACCAGTCTGTGTGGGTCTTGGTGGGACAGGGGGAGAGATAAGTTTCCCACTATCCGACAGGTTCTTGGCTTCTTTCCCACTGTCCAGGCTCCAGCTGCTAGGGGTAGGATTCACAGCTGGAAGGGAATAACACAGCTAAAAACACATGGTCTAGCTTTGCCCTTCGAACACGTGAGATTCATATTAGAAAGTAAAAATTATCCAGAATGAAAAAATCAACTGGATTTAAAAAAGAGAAAAACCTCCTGAATACTAAACCTTTATTTAATTGGTTACCTAACAGTTATAGTTGACATTTAATTGGGTGACAGCACATCTTTCTATTTCCCTCAAACTGTCAAACAGAACTACAAATCTTTATGCTGGAGTGTAGAAATTTGTTGAGAACTACAAATATGTTTAGATGCTGGATAACAGATGGAAGATGTAGTCCCTGGACTATTTTAAATCTTGTTTTTTAGTGGCAATTTCTGGACAAGTGGCAACCGAAAAGGCAGAAGGCAACGACACACTAACATTCCAAATATTTGGCAGAATAGTTGGGCGAGAACAGCCATGCCAAGCCATCCTGTCAGGCAGCCCTTTGAGGAAAGGATGATTGTTCCTGAAATAAATGAATTATACTGCAGTATATCCCCCAAATAATTTGGAACACTGGTAGTATTATTCCTTTTTTTGTAATCTGTCTGCTCCATGCTTCCATAAGATGCGGAGAAATGGAGCAACCCTGTTAGGAACAAGGGAAGGACACACAAGGTTATAAATAGCTGCCACACAATGAAGTTTTACTAGATCAGTAGCTTGCTCCCTGTACAGGCACTGCCATCTAATGGCTTTGTCTAGGATTTCAAGATTATACCACTCTTAAAATATTTTTCTTCTCTGTTGCTTTAAAATTTGCTCTGTGTTTTTCTTTGGTAGATGGGATGAGAAAAATACTACCATCCTTAAATTCTACAGGCAAAGTTCACCACTTGATGTGTAACATTATGGCTAAATCTGTTTTAAAATAATTTTGGCTAAGGTCTCACTAATTTCCATCTCCCAAGGAATGTTTTAATATTAATATGTCAGTGTACCCAAATGACAACAGTCTAGTTGTGGGCAACTAAAGAGCAATTCACCAGGACATTTCATTAGTGACTCCTGACTCATTGGCCTGTGGGGCCTCTCCCATTTTTGAAGTTTGACCCTAAGAGAAGTGAATGGGTGACTTGCTGCAAGTCCACAGTTGAGGAAGTCACACTTAACCTGCTCTTTATCCTCTGCCCTATTGCACAGACTGATGTTAATTGGCTATTTACAGCTACGAATATGTTTGGTTCTCCTTTTCCGCATGACCTTGAGGCAGGGCACACTCCATTATGCACTGCATTGCAATTCTAAAATAGTATTTAACTGTACAAGAGCCATGCCTGAGTCACGGCAAACAACAGATGAGCTGGCAGAATGAGCTTTGTAAGGGAGACAAAGGAAGGGACCACGAAATCAATCTGGGACGTTGCTATTTTCATTTTGTGAACAAGTAGCCTAATTGGCAACTTTCTTTTATAAAGTGCAGAAATTGCCTCAGTAACTCACGGAGGCTGGAGCATGAATAACTGTCTTTCATTAATCTCTTAAAGAGCAAACTAGTCCTGATAATTAAAAGATCTCGAGGAATTGCCTTCCACACAGATACACAAAAGACTGGAGAAAATGAGGACAAAACAAACCCTTACCCATTCCAGGACTGATGACCAGGCTGGCTTTATACCCACCTTTCTCAGGTGCAGAAAGATTAGGGTCACTGCGTGGCAAAGGCCCATCTCCAATATGATTAAACAGCATCCTCTGGAAAGGTACAAGAGTCTATTTTTTTATGATGCAATATGCTGACATGTGAGACCTTTTAGAAAATAAGACAATTATCTCATTACTGAAAAACCTTTTGTTCAAAATAATTTTTATATGGTATAATGAGCCTAGGAACAAAGAATTTACTTATGTTTAATGAAAAAAGGGGAGAGGAGGCTTATGCTTTGAGAAAGAACACAGTGTTTAAAAAGTTTGTATCAGATTTTAAATATAAA
>PVKH010020667.1:0-14531 GCA_004027955.1 Chaetophractus vellerosus | reverse complement strand
GACTATTGTTAATAGTATAATTTTGATAATTTTAATAATTCTTTTCAATCAATTGGAACAAAAGTAACACACTCATTCATATTGTAAATAATAGATAAAGCTGCATGTATGGGGTGTATATGGAAACTTTGCATATTCTTTATGATTTACCTATAAAACTATGAACAAATAAATTTATAAATTAAATATTGTGATGCTAAAAAAAAAAAAAAAAAAAATTTTTTTTTTGAGGTACCAGGGTCAGGGATTGAATCTGGGACCTGGTACATGGAAAGCTGGCACTTAACCACTGAGCTAAACCAGCTTCCCTGAGTTGGCTTTTTCGTTTGTCTGTCTGTTGTTTTTTGTCTTTAGGAGGTATGGGGGATTGAACCCCAGCCCTCATACGTGGGAAGCAGGCACTCAACCACTTGAGCTACATCTGCTCCCTAAAATTTCACCTTTTAACCACATTCAAAAATGTAATTCAGTGCTGTTAGTCATGTTCAAAATGTGATGCTACCATAACATTTTGGTGGCCAGGATGGGCTCCCCTCCCCCAACCCCAAGATATGAAGCTGGGGTAAAATCCCTGGCTCGTGGCAGCTGACTGAGAGGAGAACAGACAGCTTCCTCCCTCTCAGTTGTTACACAGGAAAAGGGAGTGGGGGTTGGGGGGCTTCTCTTTAATGAATTCGGCCAGCAGAGCCCACTCTGAATCTGGCCTTTGGCCAGACCAAAACATAAGAAAGTGGAAAGTGGAAGAAACACCTTGGTAGAAAGATGTACCCATGAGTGCCATCTGCTGGCCAGTCTGGAAATTGCACAGAGAAAAACTGCTTTTAGAGGTCTCTCTTAACTGGAACTCCTGGGAGAAAATCTGTGCTCCATTAGTGAGTCCCTGGCCTGGTTTTGATAACTTAAGCTGGGAAATTTTAAAGACTTAGAATAAGTTGAACCAAATATCAAAGAAGAGCTGTGGGAAAGAAGAAAACAATAGGCAAGAGAGATTTAGGAGAGTTGTGTGATTATCATTGATTGTCTTAAATCCTGTATCTCCTCAGAATATTTGGTTTGTTCCCTTGGCTGGGCCATCTCTTCCTGTTTCCTAGTGTGGCTTGGACAGCCTTTTGCCCTCTTTCTCTGTTGTTTTTAATGAGAGAGTTGAGCCCTGCCTGCCTACTCCAGTGTAATTTTCCCGGAACCCTCTACATATTTATTTTTATGCCAGTACCACACTTTTGTAATTATAGTTTTACCTCCCTGAAAACAGATAATAACAATCTTGGAAAAAAGTAATATAAATCCTCCAAATTTTCTGTTCTTTTAAATAAATTTATTTTGTTTCTCCTTGGTTTTGTAATTCCATTTTAGAAGCAGTTTGTTAATTTATATTTTTTTCAAGTCAGTTGGGAATTTGAATTTGCAATAAATTTATACATGGATTTGAAAGGAATTGGAAGATTAACAATATTTAGTTTTCTAATCCATGAACATGATATATCACTACATTGATGAATGTCTTTAATTTTACAGCAATGTTTTGCAGCTCTCAGTGAAAAAGCATTTCTAAAGGCTGCCATTACAAAATACCAGAAATGGGTGGAGTTTTAAAATGGTAATTTACTGAGGTAAAATCTTACAATTCTGACATGAAAATGTCCAAATCGAGGCATCCTCAGAGATTCTATCTCACCAAAGGTTGGTTGCTGGCAGATTCTGGAATCTTGGCATGTGGCAAGGCAAAATAATGGCTGGTCTCTCTCTCTCGCTCTCGCTCTCCTCCAAACTCAGCTGTGGGCAATCAAGTTCATGGCTCATCTCTCCCTGGGCTATGTCTCTTCCCATTCAGCTGCTCTGATGATTGCAGCCTCCAGCTTCTCTCAGCCTCTCTGGGTTTCTCTGCCTTTCTGCAGCTGGCGGTGATCTTGGAGTCCTCTCTTACTTGGCAGGGTAAAATGGCAGCTCTCTTTCTCTGTGAGTCTATGCTTTCATTCCTCTGTTTATAAAGGACTCCAGTTAAAAGATTAAGACCTACTCTGGGTCCTGCAATCTAATCAAAGACTCTTAAAGGAAGCATTCTAATAAAAATTATCTAATCAAAAGGTCCTTAAATGAAGCTAACCAAAAGCTCCCAGAAAAATAAGTTTACATACACAGGAGTGGGTTAGCTTAAGAACATAATTTTCTGGGATACCAAAGTTTCAAACAAGGCCACCTTATATATATTTTATTAAACTTATCCCTAAGTATTTCACATTCTGGGTATGATTGTGAGTGGTAATTTTTTATTTTGTTCTCTAATTATTTGTGGCTAGTATTTTGAAATAGAATTGATTTCTGTAAAATCTCTTTGTATTCTGTGGCTTTGCTTAACTTATTAAGTTTTTTGAGTCTTTACTGTTTTATCCATATATTATTATTATGTCATCTATAAATAAAGACAGTTTTATTTCTTTCCCAACTCTGTGCCTTTTATATTAGTTTACCTGGTTTATTGACTAGGATCTCCAGTTCAATGTTAAACAGAAGTGGTGATACTGATTACCAGAATAAGCTGATGACAGTAAGCTTGCTATAATCTAAAAATATCAACATTGTTTTTCATAATTCCCTATATATATTAGTAGAAGTGGGTAGCAGTCAATAAATATAGGGTAGCTGCTCATAGCATATCAGTTATGTGTTCAAGAAGAAAACACAAGTCACAGTTATGATTAAAAAAAAGTTCTAATTTAGCCTGTGTCTTACTTTTCCCATACTTTTGAATGAATTATTTAACTTCTCAAGATGCAGTTAGATGAAGATAACTATGTTTGCCTAATAACATGTTTTAGCCATGACTCTTTCAATTGGAAGCTGCAGAAAACTAATTCAGCCAGTTTAAATTTAAAACAGAATAAATGGAATTTATTTACTGCTGAAAAATTCTAGCAGTACATCTGGCTTCAAGCCAAATGGTGTTTTCAGGCCTCACCCTCTCCCTGCTCCTCAGATTTGCTCAGCAGTCTCTTTCCATATGGTAGCCAATATGACTCGCAGAGGCTCCAAGCTAAAGAAAGATTTCCTCTTTCCTGACAAATGTAAGTAAAAGCTCCAAGATGTGATGCATGTAGTCAGAAGATGTCATGCTCTGATGGGCCATGTGTCGGTTATCTGCACATTCTTGGAGCCAGAAGGCAAAGTTGGCCTCACTTGAACTATATGATGTATGAGAGTGAAGAGGTGGTTCACCAAAAGAAGTTGTGCCTATTATTACCAAAAGGAAGAAGTGCTGCTGAGAAAACAAACAAACAAACAAACAAACAAACGAAATAGCACTCCACTGTGTAACTAAGGAAATTCATTTAAATAAAGCATGGTATTACAAACTTAACACTACAATACACCTCTGATTCTTAGACTCTGTAAGAGGACTTATAGTACCTGTTTATAATCCCTGTGACTCTCTCCATGTACGTTTCATGGAATGTGCTATCACAGCTTCTTCAAAAGGATTAAATCTAAATTTAGGGGGGAGGGAGGAAGAACCTTAAGGATCCAAGATTTCTTGTCTTTTTCTTTCATATCTTCATCATATTTCACGGATTTCCTGGCACTTAACTTTCCCCTTGATTCTGCACTGACTCTACAGCATGATTTTTTCATCTTTCTACAATTTGACCTATGTCAAACTGTAATGGCCCTGGGCTACTCCTTCAGCTACTACTGCCAGGGGTGTGACAAAAGATGTTGCTCAAAATTTATCATGGCATCTAAATTTTAAGTCGATGAGGAAGTTGTTTTCAATTCCTAATTCCAAGTAGAATAGACTCATCCTCCTAAATGGGTATAAAACACCCATCTTGTCACAAAAATTGCCAATTATGACGAAAGAGAACATAGAAACAAAATTTCCATTGTTTACAGAAAACTGTAGCATTCCCAGCACATCCTACCTTTTGCAGAGCATATTGATGAGGATCAAAGCCTTCTGCAAAATAATTTAATAAAGATTTAGTCCTAAAAGTCTATATTTTAAGTAAGTATTAAAAAGCTAAGTGATAATTGGGGTCCAGAAGTAAAGAATGGGCCTCTGCAGGCTATTACACAGGGAATGATTCCAGCTGGATGATACTGTTTCCTCAGCCATAATTTTTAAGGACCATGCCTGCTTCTTAGTGTAGAACAGGGGATTTTAACCTTTTTTGTTCCATGGACCCCTTTGCCAGCCAGGCGAATACCATGGACCCCTTACTAAGTCCACACTATACTGTATATTATTTAATAAATATATTGCACCCACACCAATATTTCCCCACAAGAATAATGGTTATTCATTTTTTTTTTTTTTTGAATTTCAATTCAAGCTCATGGACCCCTGGTTAAGAAACCCTGCTGTAGAGAGAGGAAACAGCTATCAGAATGCAATACAAGCTCTTCATTCTTGGTGGACATAAAGACTTGCATAGTTCTCACTATTTATGGCATGCAATAAATATAGAGTATTGGTTCAGGACTTTTCAACAAATCCCTGGTTGTCTCCCTAAAGATAGGAGTTAAAGAATACTTTCAGTGTTGTAGAATATAAATATCTGGAACATACTTGATATTTAGAGAACAGATTCTAGTGTTCTGAGTAGGTAAAATCAAGAAAACATCATTATTTAGAGCATTCTTTCATGGATTATATCTCCTGAGTTACTTCTGAATGTTTCATTCCCTTGAATAAGCCAGAGCCCTGGGAGGTATTCTCTAGGCTTATTATTTTAGATTAATAGATATCAGATAGAAAGATCAAACCACATTTCTAACAGTAATAGTATGTACAGGAAGCTATATCCATTGCTTTGTTCTCCAAGAACTTCCTTCACATTATAGAAAAATCTCCTTTTTTTTTTCAAAGAAATGTTATTTATAACAGAATGAAAAATAAATAAATAAAAATAAATGACCCATGACAGCTGATGCTCAGAAATGTCTGGCCAATGCAAATCTGAGTCTCTTAGCTGGATATATGACCTCATTTTAAAAAGTAGTTGTGGCTGAGTCCATGCATTTTAAATTTGCAGATATGTCTTTACTTGGAATCTGACATATTTCAGAGATTGGGTTATGTCTGTTATCTTCAGTATATATCCCTTCTTCTATGTCAAAGTTGCAGAAGAAAAAGGAAGAAAGTTTTTTTATTTTTTATTTATTTATTTTTCAGTTGCCACTAATTACTGCAACTCTGACTGAGATATAGCTTGGAGAATAGATGATTAAATTTCATTAGAAATATTATGAGCTGTCTTTCCTCAGAGTCCATAATTGTATGATCTGTGTTAAAATCACCTAGTCTTTTAGAAGTTTTAGTGTACCCCATGCTCTTTTTCCTCTCTTTATTTCACACCCACATTCCAAGGGCTTAGTTTCCTCATCAACATAGGCAAGGGCTTCAGAGTCTTACTGTTTTAGTTTCCTAGAGTGTTTCAGAAAATACCATGAAATGGGTTGCCTTAAATAACGGAAATTGATTCGTTTACAGTTTTGAGGACAAAGAAATGTCCAAATGAAGGCAACTTGAAGGCAATGTTTTCTTCCCAAAGACTGGCTGCCACAATCCTTGGCTCCTCTGTCTTATGGTAAGACACGTGGCAGCATCTACTGGTCTCTCCCTTCTCTTCTGGGTTTCCTTGATTTCAACTTCTGACTTGCATCGCTTTCTCCCTCTCTCTGTATTCATTTCGTTTATAAAGGACTCCGGTAATAGGATTTAGACCCATCCTGAATGAGGTGGGTCACACCTTAACTGATTAACCCATCAAAGGGTCTTACTTGCAATGAGTTTTACACCCACAGGGGTGGTTAGATTTAAGAACATGATTTTATGGATACAGTTTCAAACCGCCACACTTACCATGAGAATATAATTAGTTGGGACTGGTCAGTTTTATGTAACTAATGTAATAAATTTTGGGTACTGACTCTACCCTTGGCTACATCTTATTATTTTGTATTTATATTCTTTCACCTCTTATTTTTTAGTTTATTTCATTCTTTCCCACACACTTCTACATGCCATTTAAAATGCTTTTTTTGAAATGAGGAAAACTGCAAAAAATGTCTAAATTCATTTTATAATTTTAAGTTTTCACAATATGTAAAATTAAGATACATGTATACCTAACTTGCTAACAAGTTGATAAAACAAGTGCATTGTAAATAATTTGTTTGGGGTTCTGAATGCTTTCTCTTGGTATTTTAATGGAGCTTAAGTTCCCAAACAGTGTACAAAAGCATCTTTAACCTTTTATTTGCCTGAAATATAACTATAGAACTAAACTTTATGTGTAGAAAAATGTTTCTCTGAGAAAATTTTCTGAGTTCCATTTTAAGATGGCAGTAACACATCTCATCCACAGTACAGTGGAAGTGACTCACACTCTGCCTATTTCATCTGGTTGATAGATAGTAAGAGGGGAAGAGTCTACTAACAGGAAATTATTAGTCGTGCTTTTTATGGCATGCAATAAATGTACAAAGAGAATGAAGATCAACAACTTTCTCCAAAAAGCCCTGGCAGGTGCTTCCCAATACAAGTCTTCCTGGTCTGGCTCTTATTTTTAAATGCCCGGCCTGTGTAGGAGAGGGAAGAGGGAATTTTGTGGTTAGTGAGAGTGGAATTGCTTACAATGTCATATTTAGTTTCTTGCTTGCTCTTCTCTCTCTCCTCGTATTCTGAAACACTTCAGGGCAAGATAATATGTTGTTAATAATGATTTCCACAGTTCCTATAACGGTGCCAAACACATAAATGCAAAATAAATATTGGCAATCAATGCATGGGGGATGCAGGGGGTCATAAATAGGATGATAGGGATGAAAGTCGGAGAATTTTAATGACAGGGGTTCATGCAGATTAGAAATGAGGGACACATGGAGATTCTTTTTCCCTGGCTCTCTCCCTAGTTGCCCTCTTTTCTCTTTGGTGGCCTCTCAGTCTCATCTTTATACCCCATACCCTTTCCAGCAGACTACAGTGCCACAGTAGCCATTTGAGTTCCTGTCGCTTTGCTAATAGTAACAATGAGGAAATAGATATGAGAATTAAGTCTCCCTCTTATAGGTCTACCTTTTTGGGTTTATATTTAGGTTATGAAGGGTAAGCCAGATTCTGCACATCCATGCTGTTGAATCTCTCTGTATACAAAAGATTGATGTAAGATTCAATTACATTTCAGTGGGAAACCCTGGATCTGCTTTTCTGATATTTCGTCACAGATATTGGACTAGCATCATGGCTCAGAAGTGAAAGTAAGGTGGAATCAGGAGAGAGATTGCAGATAGAGTAGAACACTGTTCCCCAGTTCAGGCAGAAGTGTGTGCATGTGTGTGTGTGTGGGGGGGGGGGCTTTGTGTGAATATGTGCATATGTATGCACGTGTAGGTGTGGGTTATGTAAGGAAAGGATTATGGGATGTGAAAGGAATGACCACGTTTGTGACCTTTTACTCTTCACCCACTCGTTTCAATCCTGCCACCAAAGACCCCATCATGGACTTTTCTTGGTACAAGAAGATTAGCAAGGTCTGTGTAAAAGGAGAATAAAAGGAAACAGAAGAAAATCCCAAGTTGCAGTGAGGAAGAGAAGGTATGTGGCCTTCGGGGGTCTAATTACACATAAAGGGCACAGGTACAACCCACACAGGTTATTCCATTATTCAAGGATAACCTTCCTCCAGGGTATTTGGTGATTCGTATCAAATCTTCTGTGAAGTCACCACTGAGAAGTTGCCCCTCTCTGCCATTCCCAGTCTATCCTCCTCCTGAGCACTTTCGTCACCATCCATTGCCACCTGGTGGTCTCGGGTTACACTTCCCCCTAATAAAGTGGAGCTCCATATACATTGGTGTCCAGAAAGGGGTGAATAAGAGGAAATCTAGTCTGTAGAGTCCTTTACTGCTTCATCTTTATATTCCCTCATACCACCATACAAGTCTGTATCAATAAGTCAGTATTCACCGAAAAGTTGGAAGCCACTAGAGAGAGTTACAATAGTGAGTTTACATAATCACATGACAAAAACGCAAAACTAGATTTGACATGCCTGTTTAAGAGAACTTCCACCACCAAGCCCCTGGGATTTTGTTCTGACCACCCATCCCCCAGGCTCCAGACTCTCGCTTCCTATTATGTTCTTCAGCCCCACCTTGGTCCTCTCTAACATTCTCCTTCCCCTTGCTCACCATACCCTGAAATTCTTACTATGGCCTGTGTACAGTGGTTTAATTATCACTTTCTCCCCTGTTCCTAATGCCTTAGTCTTTGAGCCCAAAACAGTCTAGCAAGGTAGTTTCTTAAATTAATACCCAAATGACTCAATCATTACTATTTTTATCAGGCATTACTAAATTCTAACTGGATGCCAGGCATTGTCGTAGGCACTGAACATACAAAGGGTATTAGGCATCAAGACTGACCCAAAGAAGTCATACTCTTTGCCTCTTTGAAAGAGAGAAGAACAGAAAGAGATGATTTAAAGGTATATGAAACACTAGTGGTAGAAATAGCCACTGGGCATTATGTGTGCACCTAGAAAATTGGTAGTAAGCTTCATGGTTGGCTTCCCAGAGGAGATGGCAACCAAGATAAGTGTAAAAGGAAATTAAGGCTTAGCCAGAGGAAGGGGAATGATGGTCACGGGAGAGATAGGAATAACTTCCTAAGTGGAGTCAATATATGAAAGGGAGAAATATCATGGTCAGAAAAAAATGATTACAAGCAATTTATTGCCAGTGGAATAAAATTTTGGAATAAAGAACTTGAGAGTGAAAGCTGAGATAACCTTATGGAAAGCTTTCTATGTCACATTGAGTAACCTGGACTTTATACTGTAGATGTTTTAAGAAGGGAGCTAAGTAGATTAGTTGAGTTGCAGTGTTTAGAGATGGACCTGAGGGGAAAAGAAATAGAAGTCAGGAGGCTCTGTTGATGATAGCCTAGGTGAGAGGTGCTCGGTACTTGTGCCAAGACAGTGATAATAAGGATGGAGGGTGAGAGGAGCTGTATTTGGGAATTATTTAGAAGATAAAATCTGAATGTACAGTTTAATGGCTGGGTGTGGGATTGAAGGGAAGAGTTATCTAAAGGAGACTGCCTGTGGTAGTGACTATCACTGGATATTATGAGAATGGAAAAGATAACTTCCTTTCAGATCATTGGGAGAATTATGTGCTACCACATATTATGGTGCAAGTCCATTTTTTATGGAGAAAAGTTGGCAACTGTCCCTTTCAAAATATGTTGTTAGGTTGGTTTTGGAATCTGCCCAGGGCAAAATTGTATGTTTGATATATTGCTCAGTATTTAACATGGAATACATCAATATTTCTAATCACAATAAATATGCTATTAAGACAAGTTCAATGCTTATCTTAATTGGCTAACAGATAATCATGTTCATGGTGCTATTTAATCCATGAGCAGTAACAAGGTAAAGGTAGGTTTTATCAATACTGACACTTGTTCAGATCTCTAGCCCTTGGAAAATAAGAATTTACAGTCAAAAGCAACACTTCATTAACAGAAATGTGTTAACCCTAATTGTTTCAAACTCTAAAATTCTGTCCTATCACACTGCAAAATTTGCTGCCACCTTTTCAGTCTGCTGGCATTCCAGGGCCTCACTGCTCAAATGTGTTCTACCAACAGTGGCATCCCTACTGCTTGGGAGCTTTTAAAGATGCAGAATCCCCAGCCCCATCCCAAATGTACTGAATCAGAATCTACATTCCAGTATAATTTCCAGGTAATTCATCTGGGCATTAGGATACTGGTTCAGTTGAACATCCAAATTACGTATTGGCTTCTAGTTACTGGTATTGGCAAGGAATCTTGAATCAGAATTTCCCTCTTGCTAATAGCATGATAAACTCTGGGAAACTGTTTCAAGGCACAGGTGAGCAACCAAACCAGTCACATATTGGAGGGATTAGACTCGAATGAAGAAAACCACACAGGGCAAGATCCACATTTACATAACTTCCCTCTGAGCACACTACACAATCAACCACAATGTACAGGCAGATGAAGGTCAAGCACAAAGCTAGAGTCCTATTGACCTAAGAAGTCAGAGGTCAGGGTTCAGGGATAACACCCTGGCTGGAGATGGAGAAAATACCATGAAGTAAGGAGTCACTGAAGAGTCCCAGATCTTCATATACACCATCCTCAGATATTTGGCTGATTTCTAAAGTGCACTCAGATGGTTTGAAATTCCAAGTAGTAGGGGGCAAAACAAGTAAAAGACTGGAGAAGCTTAATAGAGATTTCAGCTGCAGATTCTACAATGGAAACAGAATTTGTTAATATTTTCTATTATTTGTGTTTATTTTGTTATATTCTGACTTTATCTTTATTATTTCCTCCCTTCTACTTACTTTGGTATTATTTTGCTCCTCTTTTCTAGCTTCTTCAGGTATAAACTTAGGTAATTGATTTTTCTAACCCTTTTAGGTACATCCCACAAGTTTTGATATGTTGTGATTCATTATCATTCAAATTGAAATATTTTCAGATTTGTCTTGTGACTTTTTTTTTGTCAAATAGATTATTTAAATGTAAGTCATTCAATTTCTGATGGAGTTTCCTAGACAGGATTTTATTGTTATTAATTTCTAATTTAATTCCACTGTGGTAGGAAAATATACACTGTAAGATTTTGATTACATTAAATTTATAGATAATTGTTTTATAGTTCCAGATATGGTCTATCTTGATAAATGTCCCATGCATTCCTTAAAAGAATGTGTATTCTGACATCATTAATGATATTGTTGTATACATATCAATTAGGTCAAAATTGATAGTGTTCAAAACATCTATGTCTTTACTGATTTTGATCTGATGTTCTATCAATTGACAAAAAAGAGGTATTAAAATACCAATTATGATTATGGACTTGTTTACTCTTCTTTTAATGCTGTCAATTTTCAGTTCATGTAATTTGAAGCTATATTTCTAGGCACAGAAATATTTATGATTATTATATCTTCATGATAAAATTATCCTTTTGTCATTATGGAATGTTCTTCTTTATCTCTGATTTTACTCTTGGTCTTGATGTCTTTTTTATCTAATATAAATACAGCTATCCCAGCCTTTTTTTTTAAACTAGTTGCATTATCGTATTTTTGGCACATGGCTTCACCATGCAGGGGGCCTGCACCTCTCCGCACCACGCGGAGGCCTGTGCCTCTCCCGCAGTTCTGAGACACCTTTTTTTTCCTTCTTTTTTTAACCAGAGATCCTGGGGATCGAACCTGGGTCCTCCATATGGTAAAGGGGAGCTCAATTGCTTGAGTCACAGCGCTTTCTCCAGCCTTCTTTTAATTACTGTTTGTGAGATATATCTTTTCTTATCCATTTACTTTAATTTACTTGAATTTTATTTTATTTAAGAAGCTTTAGATCACATAAATGTTACATCAAAAATATAGGGGGATTCCTATAAACACCAGCCCCTCCCTCTCCCACACTTTTCCCAATTAACAACATCTTTCATTAGTGTGGTACATTTGTTATAATTGATGAACACATATTGAAGCATTGCTACTAACCATGGTCAGTAGTTTACATTATACTTTACACTTTGTACTGCACAATTTTATAGGTTTTGACAAAATGTATAATGGCCTGTATCCATCATTCCAATGTCATGCGGGACAATTCCAATGTCCCAATAATGCCCCATGTTACACCTATTCTTCCCTCTCCCTCCCCTCAGAACCTCTGGTGACCACTACCTTTGTATCAATGACACAAGTTCTTCCATTGCTAGAATAAAAATGTCTACTTTAGTCCATAGTTATTTTACCCCCTTTTCCCCCTTATGTTTGTTCAGTCCTCAATCTTAAGGATTTGGGGATGGTGATGCCCACTCTGTTTCTGATTGAGAGGGTCTTAGATCCCATGAGGCAGATAGATGGAACCAACTTGCTTGCAGTCATACACAATCTCTGTTTTGGGGAAATGGACATTGTCCATCATCATCCTTTTGTTAGTTGTCCTGTGCAAGTCTAGTGAACTGGAGAGTAGGTGTTACAACTCTGCTGAGAGTCAGGGCTCAACCAGCATATGAACAGACTGAAGAAATAGTGGTGTAGTGATGCGATTGGGTTGACCATCCATTTGCTTTTAACCTATCTTTACTTTATATTTAAAATACTTCTTGTGATATCATTTAGTTAGGTTTTATTTGTTGTAAATTCTCATAATTTCTGTCTTATGATTGAATGTCTAGTCCATCAACATTTACTATAATAAATGATGTGCTTGAATTTAGCTCTACCATGTTATTGTTTTCTGATCATCATCTCTATTTTCTTCTTTGGTCAACCTTTTCTACCTTCCTTTGAATTGTTTTAACATTCCATTTTAATTTATCTATTGGCTTTTTAGCTATACTTCTGCATATTTTTAGTGGTTGTTTTGTGGATTTTAATACACATCTTTAATTTATGATAGTCTACATAGAAAAATATACCACTTTACATAAAATGTAGAAACCTTGGAAATCTATCATTTCACCCACCAGACCTCCCCACCTGTCATATATTTTATACCTATATACATTATTAACTGCAAAATAATTGTATTTTTTTCTTTAAATAGTCTTCTGTATTTTAAATAAAGAGGACACTTTCTCTTTTATATTTATAACTATAACCATTTCCAATGTTCTTTATTCCTTCCTGAATATTTAAGTTTCTACTTGGAATCATTTTCATTCATCTGGAAGAATTTCACTGAGAATTTTTTGTAATGTTTCTCTTCTGGAAACAAAATCTCTTATTTTTTTATCTGAAATTGTTCTAGGTTGATCAATTTTTTATCCTTCAATATTTTAAATATATAATCCTATTGTCTTTGGAAGCTATAATTTCTGATGAGAAGTTAACAGTGATTTAAACTGTTTTATCCCTGAATAAAATGTGTCATTTTCCTATGACTGTTTTTAAGATGTTTTCTTTATCTTTGGGCTTAAAAGTTTAATTATATGCATAGGTGTGTTTTTTTCCTTAATATTTATCCTGCTTAGAGTTTCCAAAGCATCTTGAAACTATAAATTTATATATTTATCAAACAGAAAAATTTTGGCATTATTTCCAAATAGTTTTCTGCTTTATATTCTCTTTATTGATATTGAAACCTATTTAATCTATTTTGATTTAAATTTCAGAAATGTTATTTTCCAACCTTAGAATCATTTATTTCTTTTCCATATTTTCTATTTCTCAACAGAGGTGCTGTATCATTTTATTCATAATGACCATATTTTCTTTTATCTCATTGAGCCTAGCTTTGAGAGCTGTATTGAAGCCCTCAACTGATAATTCTATCATTAGTTCATCTTGAGTTGGCTTTCAGTGATTGTTTTTACTTTTTGAGAATGGGTTACATTTTGATTTTTGAAATTTCAAATACTTTTTATTATATCCTGGATATTGTGACTGTCATGTTAGAGAGATTCTTGATTTTGCTATGCAGTTGAGAAGAGTGCTTATATTTTTGTTTTATTAGTTAGTTACCTTTGTTGGACTCAAACTGCTTACTCCAAATCTTGGGTAGCAGCTCAAATATCAACTGAGTTTGCTTTTATCCCCAAACCTGGGCTATTTGCCTTCTGCAGTCTGTCTTTCACATGTATAGTTCAGCAGTCAGCCAGAGATTTGGGCAGATTTTAAACACAAAATTTGTACCACTCCCCAGCTTTTTCTTTTCTATGATTGCCTTCCTCATGTTCTTGCATCTGCGGTTCCAAACTCTGTCTTATCATTTTTTCAGGCCAGGAATATTGTAGTTTAGACAAAATAAAGCTGCCCTTCATTGGGGGTGACTGTGACCTGCCCTGAGGCCAAAAGCCAAAATAAAGGACACTAAACCTGTGTTGATCCCTACTGCCAAGTTTTAACTCCTCTCCAAATTGTTTGCTATTTTTCACTCTCCAGAACTCTTAAGTTACTGATTTAATATTCTTCCTATCATTCATATTTTTTACCTTTAAGATAGTCTGAGTGGTTAGGAGTTTACTTGGATCTACCAGAAGCAGAAAGGAAACTGTATTGAGAGTTAAGTTTCTACAATCTAAGGGTCTACCTAAGACCAACTAGATCAGAATCTGCATTTTACCTTAATCCCCATATGATTTACATATCTATTTTGCAAATTATCAATTTATTTTGCCTCTTGAATACAAATTTATTTTAATTGCTTGCTCTGCAATAATGGAGATAAATCATATAAGCATGTTTCCTATGCAGAGAAAAAGGTTGTAACTTAAAGAGTAGAGGGTGCTAAAAGGACATTGTAGATGAAGGGTATTCTCTTCCTTATTTTGATGTTCTTTCACTGTTGTTTCTGATTGATTCTATTCCATGACTCCAGTGGCACATGTGTATAGGGACACTTAATGAAATTCTGTTGAAACCATGTGCCCAGAGCATAAAATACTTCATTAAGCAAGTAGCCTTGGCCTAGACCCAGTGATCACCTTACTCTGGCACTCCTGGCATGGACACTGTGTAAA
>PVKH010020666.1:0-14546 GCA_004027955.1 Chaetophractus vellerosus | reverse complement strand
AAACTAAAAGAACCCTCCCCAGTTATTCCCCTAATACCGCTTATCGTGATCTGAAATTCTCTCTGAAATTTCCTCTTTATTTGTTTGTTTATTGTCTGTCTCTCCTACCCTCCACTCCACAAAAACAGAGGCCCTGCCTTTTACCACGGTACTTGGCACATAGCAAATGCGCTGGAAATGTCTGAAATGGTTACAGCACAGTGGGAAAAGTAGCTGCCCCTTGCAGCCGAGCCAAGAAGTGGCACAGAGCATCTAGGAACCAGGTGCTGAGAAGAGAAGGGGAGCCAGACAAAAAAACCCAGCTCCTGTTCCTGAGACCAAATAGCTGCCCCGCCCAGGAGGGTTTTTTGTTTGTTTGTTTTGTTTTTTGTTTTTTGTGTTTTTTTTTTCTTTTTTCTTTTTTCCTCAAGCTGGCTTTTTTGTTTTTTCCTGTTGCCTACAGGTAAAAAAGCAACTTAATTTGTACCCTCTCCCATGTCTCTGCAGTGAGCACAGCACCAAGAGAAAGTCCACAGGTTAGTGGGAAGAGCACACACAGGGGATAAGGCTTCTCTCTCATCTCTCTGTATCGTAAGGTCAGAAAAGGGGTCATCTTTCAGGCAAAAGGCATGTTCTCATAGCCCAGGCTCCCAGCAGGAAATGAAGTCCACTCAGGTGGGACTGGGAAGACAATTAATGAAGAGCTATTTAGGGGCAGGGTTCAGAGAATAACAAGTCGTTTGAGGCAACCAAAGGCTGTTACGGCTTCTAAGCCTAGAGATGCATGGAAAACAAATGGCTCACAGTGCTCCAGTGGAATGGTGGAAGAGGCTGAGAGGCTGCCCAACAGAGGCCCAGGAAGAAGTGCCCTCGCCTCTCTCTGCTCTCGATCTCTGATCTCCAGCCAGGGCCTCTACTAGCTGAACCCAGCCAGGGCAGGGAGCCCGGGTGATGTGGACTGAGGATTGGCTGCTCAGGATACAGGGCAGAGCAGAGAAGGATGCAGAACCTGTGTGGCAGGGATGGACGGTACCGATGGATAATAACCAGGACCCATGGAAAAACCAAAACCTACGGACTCTAAACCCCCCAGACTCCCTCTCATTTAAATCTTTCTTTAGAGGCTCTGAACTCTCCAGAAAGCCCCTAAATTACCATAATGGTCCTGATAGGACCAGATTTACAGCCTTTGGCTATGGGCCTGCTAAAGACAGAGGAAAGAGCTTTAGCTCTGCTATCAAACACATGCAACAGCCACCACAGGAGCTTCCAGAAAAGCCTCACCAGGAGATGAAAAATATGACAAGATGAATAATTGAAAAGCCTTAATTTCCACCCCCAGATACATTATTGAGGATGGATGGATGATTGCCCAGAAAGGATCCTTCTAAAAGAAACCATGCCCAGCCCAGGACTGGGCAGCAAAGAAAAAACTGATCTGCTTTAAATTCTCTGCAATTAAAACCACCCATGGTTCAAAAGATCTGACCTCAGACACACCCATTCTCTCTGGATGGAAATTCTCCAAAATCCATCCATTCCTGAACCCCATTAATATGAGGGGACGGGTTTCAATGCAGAATACAAAGACCTTTCTAGGAGTAAGAGCATTTCCAAAGAAATAGCGTGCTACTTAACACAGTGATCTCACTATTGCTGAAAGAAGTTTGGTCCAGAAAACATTTATGAATGAAAGCCAGCCCTGTGTCTGGTTCTGTGCACATTACTTAGGCTACAACTATGATTAAGGCAGTGTCTGACCTCATGATATTTATAGTCTCATGACAAAAAGGGGTGTAAGTAGACCATCCTCATAAAAGATAATTAAGGAGAGGTATGTTAAAATGTCAATTGTGTATTTCTGATTTATATTTTTTAAGGTCATCTTAGATGTATAAACATTAAGAATTGTTACATCCTGCTGGAAATGTTAAAGTTTTATTATTAGAAGGTGAGCCTAATTATCTCTAATGATGCTTTTTTGCCTTAAAGTCTATTTTGACCAAAATTAATATAGCTACACTAGCATTATTTGGGGTAGTATTTTCATGGTATATGGTTTTTCATTCCCTTATATTTAGCCTTTCTGTATTATGTCTTAGGCACCCCTTGTAAAGAGCATATAGTTAGACATTTTTTTAAATCCAGTCAATGTAAATAGAAGTGAGGAAGTTATATATTATGCAAATAGTTATCTGTATGAAGAGCTTTCCAAAAAAAGAAAACAGTCAATGCAAAGGCTACAAGGCCTGAGTGTGCCTGGCACCTTTGAGCTAATGCAAGGAAACCAGTGAGGTGGAGCAGAAAGAACAAGAGGGAGAGAAGTAGGAGATGATGTCAGGAAAGAAGGAGCCCAGCTGGGGCAATGCCCTTGAGTAGTGGAAAGAGGATGGGATCTGGCACACGAATGGAAGAAATAGCTCTTGCCAAGACCATGGAAAGTTAGTCTATGGCAACCAGTGGGAAAGCAGAGCACCTGGGTGCAGATGAAAGCAAGTGGATAGATGTTTAGGAATCTATGGAGGCACTCCAGTTTATTCCATTTTCTCAGTGAAGCAGAAAGCAAGGTCAGAAGCTATAAAAGAGGCTAGTGGAAGATTCGGTGTTGGGGTTTGAAGAGACTGGAAAAGACATGAAATAGACATCTAGAAGTAAATAAGAGATTGAATGAACTAGGGCCATATAATATGGTCGCCTGGCAGCAATAAAGAACTAATTAGGATGCACAGTCATGGATACATGGATTTAAAGTGAGTTAATCCATGTGATTGTGTTGTTCTCTGTCCTTTAAAGCTACTTGGTCTAGATGCCAAACTGATGCTAAAGCCCTCTCTAGCAGAGTCTGCTGAATGGTCAACTGTTCTCTGTTTGAACACCCCTAAAACAGGGAGTTTATCACTTCCTGAGAAGCCCATGCTATATTTAGACAGCTCTCACTGTTAGAAAGTATTCCCCATACTGAGTTGACATTGCTCTTGCTGACTATTAGTTTCCCCTACGTTTGAACCTGTGGGTCTGTTTCTGTTGTTTGTTGCTTATGTTGCCCTATCTCCCCCTGTGTCTGCTGATCCAGAAATTTGACAACATATCCATTTCATGAGGCTGGGGAAACCAGAACTCGTACACATGGCTGGTGAAGGAGAATCGCCTATATTTAGCAAAATTACATAAGCATTTACTTTTTGACCCTACGATTCCACTTCTAGGAAGGGTAGTAGATGGTATCACATTAGATTGAAATTAGAGTAAGATGATCCTGGATTGTACCCATGAGGTATCCTAGTTGCGAGAAGCTGGATATGCAGGTCTCAAGGATGTTAACAGTATCTTCTCCAAAAATGGTCCAATCCTTTGTATTAGTCAGAATTGGAAAAGTAAATTATAGTACATCTTCACAATGGAGCACTCTGCAGAAATGAGGAGTATCTGCGTATACTGCTATAGAGTGATCTTCAGGATATATTAAGTGGGAAAAAAGCAACATGCTGACCAGTGTGTAGAGAGTATTCTACCTTTTATCTGAAAGGAATGTATATAGATAAATAGATAAGAGATAGAATTTACAGACTACATTCCCTTCAGACTGCAGTTTGTAACGCTTATTCAGAACTCTCCCTGACCTCTCTGACTGGGTCGAGTTTCCCTATTAGGAAACATCATAGAGAGGCAGTATCATTGATGGTTAAGAACCACCTGGCTTTGAATCCCAGCTCCACCTCTTAGAAGCTGTATGACTGTAGGCAAGCTTCTCTGTGCTGCAGTTTCATCACCTCTGCAATGGGGCTGATAACGAGGACAGTGTGAGGATTTCAGGTGATAAAGCATATGCAACTCATGAATCAGAACCTGGTACACTCTAAGTCCTCTGAAAGTGTTAGGAATTACTATCACAGCAGCTTCTCCCTCCCCTTCATAGTACCACGGTTGCAATTTTGCATTTGTTGTAAGAATCTTTGATTAATATTAGCTTCCTATACTAAATTTTAAACTCCACAAGGGCAGGGATCTTGTTTTCTTTCCAAAGAGTTCTCCATGCCTAGTCAGTTTCTGGTACAGATCAGGACCTCACAGAATTGAAGAAAGAAGAGAAGGAAGGGAGGGAGGGAGGGAAGGAGGAAGATGGATTTAATTCATTGATGGCACAACCTTAATGAGGGCTTATTTAGCAATAGGTATAAAAAGCTTTTAAAGCACGCATCCCTTCTAGGGAAATAAATGTGAATATTTGGCAAGATTTAGCTAAAAAGATGATTATCGCAGCATTTTTATAATAATAAAAATCCAGAAACAACTTATTGATTAATTAAACTCTGGCACAGTTTTCCAACGGAACGTGAAGTAGACATTAAAATGCTGCAGAAGAATAGGAATGGCATGGGGAGATTTACATTGAAAAGGTAGGTTTCAGAGAAGTCAGTTTGATGTGATACCATTTTTATAAATATGTATATAGGATAAAAAAAGAAAAAGTATACACCAAACTATTAATGGTGAATTTCTCTCACTGGTGGAATAACTAAGATTCCTTGGTGGGGGCGGGATGTGTGGGGGGGAATAAAAAGGGGTTTCCTGTATTTTCTAAATTTTCTACATTGAGTATGTATTATTTTATAATTAGAAAAATAAGGTGGTTTTTTAAAAAATTTTAATTAGAAGACAAGCCTTATCCACCTTTAGCCATTAGACATTCAGTTCAAGACTAGGACATAAAACCGTCCTAATTCTGCCCTCACCCACTCCCCAACTCCAGCCAGGAGGGGGTTCTGAGCCTCCTTTGCCCTCGGGTAGCATTTTGAAATATGAATCTTAGGAAAGGTAAGTTCTGAAAGAAGAGTAGCCCAGTGTCAAGATGCAGGAATCCCCTGGTTCCTGCTCTTACTGCCTCCTCCTACTGCCACGCCTCCCTCTCTGCCCTGGCTTTGGACTTGTTTGTCCTTTGACAGGGAGGCTACCCTTTTAGCTCAGTCAAGGCCTGTCGGACAAGAGGAACGGCTCCCTTTAAGCCTACCTCCTCCCTAAGGACCACGGATCTGACCCCAGAGTCCTGAATACCTTTGGGAGTTCTTTACCCCAAATTTACTGTCCTGAATGCCCAGGCTCAGACAGAGAATTGGAGGTAAATCTCAGAGAACCGCCTGGGATCAGCCTGGAAGGAGGGGCTCCTGGCAAAGGAAACTTTAAGCGCCTGCTTCGTGCGCCCTCTGGTGGGGAAGAAGCTGCTTCGCACCCAGGGGAGAGACTGGGAAGAGGACAGGGCATTTTAAGAGGCTGCCAGGTTCCTGCACGTTTATTTTTTAAATCCCCACCCCATATCATATTAAAATGCACATGTATCTCACATTAAATATAATTTCTGTTCAACCTTGTAAGAGTTGAGTTGGGAAAGACTAATGAACATGTAGACATTTAAATAAACATTTATTCATCTGTTTTACTATTTTCATATTTTGAAGTCAGTAAAACACTCTGGGATTTCAAACATTGTCATGGGTTCCTGAAATTTTTGAAGGCCCTCAGCTCATAGCTCTGGAAAATGAGTGATGAGAAAGTCGAGATCTTTGCCCTGGACTGAGTTTTGTACGCTTTCCTGTGGCTACAGCTCAGATTTGGGGTCTCAGGGAAGCAGGAAGGGTGGAGACAAGCTCTGTGGCCCTGGGTTGGCTTGGGGAAGCCCACATGCAAGAGGCGAGGCAGGTCTGGGCTGAGCTCACAGGCACAGCCTCAGTGGGATACGTGAAAGGGGCCCTGTGAAGCCCCCTGCCGGCGTTGCCCATGGGCCACCTTCACCTCCTCTTTCTGCATCCCTATTGCCAACACCTACTGGCCAGGAGGAAGGGCGCTGTGCTCCTCCTTTACAGTTCTATTTCACTGGGACACAGCCCCCTACCAGGTACTCTTTGAGCTCAGCTGAGTGTCCAGAACATTCACAGATTTTACCAAACCCCACTGGAGAGCAACAGAGAAATACAGAGGGAAGGAAGTCTTGCCTTACTCTCCAAGGCTGATTTTACCACTGGGAGCTCATTTCCAAGGCTCAAAAGCCTACAACATTTCATTTCCATCTGAGAAAGAGAGATAGCCATCAACAGGCTTCAAAGGGTTGGCCCCCTCCCTGGGCCCCAGCCTTCTCAGCCCCTAGCCTGCCTCCACATGGTCAGTACTATCCTAACACCTTCCATCAGTCAGCCGCTTCTTAGACATCATCACACATCTTCCCTGAAACCAAGACCAAAGAAGAAACCATTTCTTTCTGGTTACCTGCGCCTCTTCTCCCAAGTTCTAGTTTCTGATCTGAGAAACCAGCTTGTTCCCCTCAGATAACTGAGATGGGGAATAAGCTTACCCTAGTGGTGAGACCTTATCTTCTACAGGAGGGCTCAGGTTTTATTCTTTATTTTCACATCCCTGTAACTAGAGCTTAATCTACAATATGCATTTATTAAGAATTAAAAGTTAGCAAGAATTCTGTCTGTCTACAATGGATCAGGTATGGTGACTTCTATCTTCCTAAAGGTTTGGATCTGAGGGTTATGGGAGAACCATCAGATTGATATTAGAATTTAAAAAGGATTATTATCCTCCAAAGTGAACTCTGAAATACATTTGCTACTGCTGCCTGCTAATATCTAGGCTTCTCTTGAGCTTTTACAGAGACAGAAAAACCAGCCATAGCTGAACATAACACTGAACTGGGGGAGACAGAGGTGAATGAAACATAGCCTCTGCCTGATAGGAGCTCCCAGCTTATTAAGGAAGATAGCACACATAGAAAAAGAGATCCAAGAGACACAGCAGCATAAAAGGCTTAGCTACAAGTGATCTGGTTCCTGCATGTGGTTCAAACAATGGGAAATCAGCAAAAAAAGACAGTATCTTCAAGCCTGACATTTCCTAACCTGTTAAATATTATTGCTAAGCCCCCATCTTGCCATCTTCTCTGGTTCTATACTCTCTATCTATTCTGTATATTATCAGCATCTCAAATACGTCCTCTTCAAATTCCATTGACTCCAATATCTAACTATTTGGCATAGATCTCTCAGAGCTACAGATAGCTTTAGCCACTTGAAGGTCCTCAACTCTATACGGCTGTAGGGATATTGTCTTTGGGAGGGGCCATCTAGCATTAAGCCCTTCTTTCCTATTAGCATCCTGACCTCCTATCTGGAGACTCTCCTGTTTGCAGTCTTGGTAGAAGGTTCAGCTTCCACAGTGGAAGCTGAATGGAATAGATCTGTTCTTTCCTTGACCCAGCGCAGTGAGGGGAAGACAAGCACATGAGGTGGGCTCAGCTCTGTCCTAGGGCTCTGGGTCTTGAGCCAATGCTCAAGAGCAGAGAATGGTTGGAGGTCATATTCAATATGGTGACAACAATAGCACAAAGACTTCTGTCCCTGCTTTGCCATCTTTTCTGAAGTTTTGCTGACTAGCCCTCAGGAGCACCTCTGATTATTTCTTTTCCTGTTTCCCAGGTTTTTCCTCCACTTACGCACAGTGGTAGACAGCCTATAAAGATTCTCAGCTCCCAGTATTCATACCTCTGTGTAATCCTCTCCCACATTGCATCAGCATTGGTCTGTGAGACCTACAGAATATGTCAGAAGTTATTAGCCTATAAAAACACTGCAACTTCCATCTCCCTCTCCCTCTCACAATCATTTGCTCTGGGAGAAGCCAGGCCATGAACAATCTTATGGAGAGACTCACATGATAAGAACTTGAAACTTTCTGCCAACAGCAATGTAGTGAGCTTGGAGCAGCTCTTCCATCCCCAGGTAAGTCTTTGGAGATGGCAGCCCTGGTTGACATATAGACGGTGACCCCATGAGATACCCTGAGCCAGAACCACCCATCAAAGTCACTCCCACATTTGTTACCTTTAACAATACAGTGAGATTCTGGTATTCTTCCAAAAATTGCCCTTCTTCCTGAGAGACAGAGTCCATTTCTATTGTTTGCAGATAAGAACCTTAACTGATACAGAGATTAGTACCATGAATAGAGTGCAAGAAACGAACATCCAGGGAACTGTGGGGAATATGGGAAATGTAGGATACTTTATCTAGCTGATGTGTGACAAATAGAAAGAGAAAATGCAAGCCCTGCCACAACCTTGATCCACAACCTTGATGTTGGAATTCTAGCCTCCAAAATCATGAGACAATAAATTCTTGTTGTTTAACCCAACCCATTGGTGTGGTATTTGTCATAGCATCTGTAACAAACTAAGGCATTAGAGAAATGCACATTAAGCCACAATGTGATATTACCACACACCCATTAGAATGGCTAAAATTAAGAGAAAAAAAAAAACCTGACACTCTCAAATGTTGACAAGGATGAGGTATAACTACAACCCTCATTTATAACTTGTAACAGTGTAAAATGGTACAGTCACTTTGGAAACAAGTTTGGCAGTTTCTTGTAAAGTTAAATATACACTTGCCATGTGGCCCAGTAACCCCACTTCAAGGTATTTACCTAAAAGAAATGAACACTCATTGTATGGGGTTTCCAAAGATTCCATAACAAATTACCACAAGTTTTGTGACTTAAAACAACAGAAATTTATTCTCTCAGTTTTGGAGGCCAGAAGTCCAAAATCAGTATCAGCAGGGCTACACTGCCTACAGAGGCTCTAAAGGAGAATCCATTCTACTCTTCTAGCTTCTCATGGTTGTCGGCCTTGGCTTGTGGCCACATCACTCCAATCACTGCCTCTGTTTTCACATCATATTCTCCTCTGTGTCTGTTTTCTCATCTTTTATGTCTTATAAGAACATTTTCATTGGATTTAGGCCCACCCAGATATCCAGGATGATCTCCTCATCTTAAGATCCTTAATGTATTTACATCTGCAAATGCCCTTTCTCTCTCTCTCTCTCTCTCTCTCTCTCTCTCTCTCTCTCTCTCTCTCTCTCCCTCTCTCTTTTATAAAGGAGGCACCAGGAATTGAACTTGGGACCTCGTGCATGGGAAGCAGGTGCTCAACCACTGAACTATACCTGCTCCCCATTTTTCTCAATAAGGTAGCATTCACAAGTCCAGGGATTAGGATGTGGTTCCACCACTAAGCCCACTACACTTAGCTTCACACAAAAACATGTACACAGACTTCCTCCTAGATCAAGAAGGTGACAGAGCTCTTTCAGTCAACAGAAGCTTTGAATAACCATCAAGAATTAGCAGAAACATCTTTTTCAAAACTCCAGAAAACATTTAAAAGATTGCAGTAACAGGGCAAGTGCCAAATCAAGAAAAAGACAACTAAAAAGCAGTAGGGTCTCTGGCATGCTTGCTAGCCCCTCCCCCACCCCATCACCAGCTTGCTACAGAGACAGCCAGTAGTGCCAGCGCAGGCCCCTGTTACCAGTTCCAGAGGGAGCAGTGTACTCTTGTGGCAATATCTGTCTGGTGTCTGAGAACAGAACCAGGACACTCATCGCAAGTTCACTATCCCAGAACTTGCCCTGCATATAAAGGCAGCTCACAGACCTGTCCTACAGAATGCTGTGAGAGAAGAGTCAAGTCACAGCTGCATGGGGAAAGGAATTGCTGGCTGTTGGACATAGAGTGCAGTGCCCAGAACCATAGAGTGCAGTGCCCAGAACCATGAGGAAACTGTTTCCCAGGCAAGAGGAGACATTTGGATCCACATAAATGGGGGAATTCCTAGGGCCACAGGCATATGCCCAAGACAAGACATACAAGGCATAGAAAGGACCAGGGAGGCTCCTATGCTTTGGCTTCAACCTATTCTCTAAACTCATTATATGGATAAGTGCTGAATGAGAGAATTCAAATAGATCAATCTGCAAAGATTAAGACTGGTGTATTGGTTAGGGTTCTCCAGGGAAACAGAACTGACAAGATATATACATGTAAATATTAAGAGATTTATTCTAGGAATTGGCTCACATGACCATGGGGATTGGCAGGGCAGGGTATAAGTTGGGAATACCAATGAAGTTTTGATAAATTCCCCAGGAGACACTGGCTGGTTGATTATAGAGACAGAATCTTTTTATAACTGCTGAAATCATCAGTTCTCCCTTTAAAGCCTTCGACTGATTGGATGAGACTTCTCTTCTTGCTAAAGGCAACTTCTTTTGTTGATTGACAATGTAATCAGTGATAGATGTAATCAATTGATTAATGTTTTAAATTCACAAACTACCCTCACAGTAACAATCAGGCCAGTACTTGTTTGACTAAACAAATAGACAACATAACCTAGCCAGACTGACAAATGAAACTAGCTATCACAACAACTGGGAATGGTATTTTCTTTTTCTTTCTTTCTTTCTTTATTTTTTTGTTAGCTACTGGTATTCAAGGAAAGTTGTCATAACACCAGCTGGATACAACCTTAAGGAACAGACCCCTCAGCCTAAATTAAAATATCAAAATATCCAGGTTTAAACAAATGATTACAAAATATACAAAGAACAGGAAGAAGTGGCCCAGGCAAAGGAGAAGATTAAAGCATTAGAAACCATCACACCATTATTGAGGAGGCCCAAACTTGGGACATACCAGACAAGTACTTTTAAAAAATATCCTAAATATCCTTAATGAGCTAAAGGAAAATATGGACAGAAAACTAAAGGTAATCAATAAAATGATAGAGGAACACGATAGTAATAGAGAGACGAAAATTTTGAAAAAGAACCAAAAGGTGCTAAAGACCAGAGTAACAGAAATTAATAATTCCTTAGAGATGTTCAACAACAGTCTAGAGCTGGCAGAAGAAATAATCAGTGAACTTGAAGATTATAATTAAAATCACCCAATCTGAGGAGCAAAAAGAACAAACAATGAAGAAAAGTGAACAGAGCCTAAGGAACCTGTAGGATACCATCAAGCATACCAACATATGCCTTGTGGGGATCCCAGAAGGAAAAGAAAGAGAGGGGCAGAGAAAATATTCAAAGAAATAATGGCTGAAAACTTCCAAAATTGAATAAAAGAAATGAATATACACATCCAAAATGCTCAATGAACTCCAAACAGGATAAGCACAAATAGACCCATGCCAGGGCATATTATAATCAAACTGTCAAATGCCAAAGATAAAGAGAGAATTCTAAAAACCACAAGAGAGTAGCAATGTGTCTCATACAGGGAGGCCTCAATAAGATTAAGTGCTGATTTCTCATTGGAAACCATGAAAGCAAGAAGGCAGGGGATGACAAATTTAAAATGCTGAAAGCAAAACAAAAACAAACAAACAAAAAAAATAAAAAACTTGCCAACCAAGAATTTTATACCTGGCAAAACTGTCTTTCAAAAATGAGGGTGAGATTAAGACATTCCCAAGTGTATCAGTTTGATATTATTTATGAATTCCAAATATAGATATTGGATTATGTTTGTGAACTGGTCTGTCCCTCTGGATGTATTAGATTATATTGGATTCAGAGGTTACACTTTTACTTGATTAAATAGTGGTTGGGGCTTTGATTGGACCACATCAGTAAGATGCCCCAAGGGGGCAAGGACTCACAGAGAAACCACACCACAGCAAACGGAGGTTGGAGTTTTGATCCTGGAGCCTGGGAAGTAAACATACAAAGAAGCAAATTCGTGAGGAAGGAGAGAAGTCTCATTGAACACAGGCAGAAGCATAGGGAAGAGAGATGAGCTGTTTGCCTGATAGTCTGGCCTTGTGGTGAAAGCAAAGCAGCTGAGCCTAAAGAGAAAGGAGCCCCGGGAAGAGAGGAACCCAGGAAGCCTGAACCCTTGTAGACATTGGTGGCCATCTTGCTCCAACACGTGGCAACAGACTTTGATGAGGGAAGTAATTTATCTTTTATGGCCTGGTATCTGTAAGCTTCTACCCCAAATAAATACCTTTTATAAAAGCGGGCAGATTTCTGGTATTTTGCATCAGTACCCCTTTGGCTGATTAATACACCATAAACAAAAGCTAAGGGAGTTCATCACTATTGGACTGGCCCTATAAGAGATGCTAAAGAGAGTTCTTCAGGTTGAAGGTAAAGAATAATAGACAACAGATCAAAGCCACATGATGAATAAAGATCTCAAGTAAGGATAACAACATGGGTTAATATTAGTGCCAGTACTATTGTATTTTTCATTCGTAACTCCACTTTTTACTTCCTACAGGATCTAAAAGACAAATGCATAAATTGTAATGGTAGATAAGTGATTTTGGACTCATAAAGTGTAGATGTGTAAATTGTGACAAGAACCACAAAAGGTGGAGGGACAGAGGGGACATAGTCTGTGCATACTGTTGAAGTTAAGTTAGCATCAGGCTAATTGAGATGCTACATTTAAGCCTACGGTAACTACAAAGAAAATATCAGAGCACATCAAGCTCATAGAGACAAAAAGTAGAGTCTAGTTTGCCAGGAGCAGGGGGCAGGAGAATGGGGGTGTCTTAGTTTGCCACAGGGCTGCCAATGCAAAGTGCCAGAAATGAGTGGGCAGTTTATATAAAGGAAATTTTATTTAGGGTAAAAGCTTACAGTTCAGGGGCTGTGAAATATCCAAATCAAGACATCAGCAGAGATGCCTGCTCACCAAAGTCTGCTACTGGTGATCCTGATGTCCTACCATGTGGTAATGCAAGGTGGACACTGATCTCTGCCGAGGTTTCTGCCTTCCCCTCCAGAATCTACTGTCTCTCAGAGCTGGTTGTGGGCAACCAGGCATAGAGCGTGTCTCTTTCCAGACTCCTCTCTCAATATTGGCTTCTCTCCTTTCTTCCTGAGTTCAGCTGCGGGCTATCAGGCATATGGCTCATCTCCTCAGTCGTGAGCTGCTCCATGAGCTTTATGCTTACGCCTTGGCTGCTACTGATCCTCGAGTCCTCTCTCACATGGCAGAATCAAAAATGGCAGCTTCCTTTCTCTGTGTGTCTCTTCCTCTGTATCTTCATTTATATAAGGCCCAGCAAGAGGAAAGAACCCAACCTCTGTCATGCCTCACTGATTTAGTGCAATCAAAAGGGCCCCACCCCCACAGGAATGGTTTAGTTCAAAAACAATCTCTCTTTGGGATTCACCAAACTCTGTCACAGGGAGTTAATGCACCACGGGTGTAGAGTTTCTGATTGGGGAGATGGGAAAATTTTAGTAATGGAAGGTGGTGAGGTTATCGCAATATTGTGGTTAATTCCATTGAATAGTATGCTTGGGCGTGGTTGAGATGGGAAAGGTTGTTATATATATGTTCTCACAATTTAAAAAAAGAATAACTAAAGAGATAATGACAATTAAATGCAATACATCATCCTGTATGGGATCTAATAAAGAAGGAGAAAAGGTTCAAAAGGACATTATTGAAACCTATGAAAAATTGGAATATACACTGTAAGCTTTATAGCAGTCAACATTTCTTGAACTTGAAAACTGTATTTAAAGTGTTTACATAAATGAATATCATTATTCTTAGGGAATATATATGGCTGTAGTAAGTGTTCAAGGGGCATGATGTAGACAACCTACATTCAGGTGTTCAGAAAATGGATTGGGAAAGAGATGGACAGACACATAAATGGATTGATGGATGGATGTATGGATGATAGATAGATGTAATCACACAACAAATGTGGCAAAATGTTAAAATTGGTGGATGTGGGTATCTGGGTTATACTGGAGCTTCTCTGTATGGGGATTGTATTATTTTGGTAACTATCCTGTAAGTTTAAAAATATTTCAAAACAAAAAATTTTAAAAACTGTATGCACATATTTATAACAGCTCTATTCATAAATCCCAAATAATGGAAAGAGCCCAGGTATCCTTCAATGGGAAAATGGTTTATCCATACAATTTCAGCTATAAAAAGAAAGAAAAATTATCAATACATGAAAAAAACATGGATAAATTTCAAATACATTATGCTAAAAAATATCAGACAAAAGATTATACACTGATTCCAATTATATGACATTCTTGAAAAGGCAAAACTATAGGCACAAAAAAAGAACAGTCATATTAGGGTTTGAGGGGGAGCAATCAACTGCAAAGAGGAAGCATGGGACATTTGGGGGCGTGATGGAACTGTTTGGTATCTTTGTTGTGTTGATAATTATGTGACCATGCATTTGTCAAAACTCATAGAACTGTATACCAGAAAGAATGAAGTTTACTTATGTAAACTTAAATTTAAATGTTTTAAGAAAATTATTGGGGCTGGAACTCTGCAAACCATATTTTCCTTTCCCAGTCTGGCTCCCCACTGGACTTTGCCAATTGGGAGTACTAAAAGGAGACAAGAAGGCATGAGAAACAAGAGACTTTTTTCTCCCAGTTATGACTTCCATTTCTGCCAACGTCACCCACATATTTCTTTACTCTGGCGGTGAAGTTGGCTCTAGTTTCCTGTTTTATTTTGCTTTTCCATACTACTAGAACAGCTTTGTTGTGCCCCCTCAAAGATCTGAGAATTCTGCCCCAAGTGTCTAGATTCTCATCACCCCACCTCTTCCCTTTGTTCCCCTAGGCTTGTGGATGGGAGCTGCTTCCTATAGTTTCTAACTCTGCGATACCTCTTGTTCTCTTTTGCCTAATAATTGATTAGCTGATTCCTTATTT
>PVKH010020665.1:0-14539 GCA_004027955.1 Chaetophractus vellerosus | reverse complement strand
AGTCACTTTGTGAGGTTTGAGGGACAGTGCATAGTGCATCCATTTTGTCAGGGTGGATCATTGCAGATCTGCTGTGAGCCTGGAACTGGCAGCTGTAGCAACTGCTTCCTGATAATGTAACTGTCTCCTGATTGCGGCAGCTTCCTGCTCATGGCAGTGGGTGGTTTGGTGTTATGGCCGGCAGCTTCCCAATGATAAAAGAGATTGCCATGCTCGCTTCGGCGGCACATATACTAAAATTGGAACGATACAGAGAAGATTAGCATGGCCGTTGTGCAAGGATGACACAAAAATTCATGAAGCATTCCATATTTTTTATGGACTAGAGTGGACTTACTGGTATTCTATTATAGACGTATTGTGATTCAAGCAATGGAAGAAATTACAACGTTAACATGGAGCCAGTGGCCACTGGATACCTTGGGGGCAGGGAGAGGGAAAAGCAGTTGTAATACAGGGGCTTTTTCGGGACTTGGGAATTATCCTGAATGACATTGCAACTACAGATATAGGCCATTTTATATCATCATATAACATGCAGAACTGTGTGGGAGAGAGTGTGGTGTACAATGTGAACTATGGTCCATGCTTAGTGGCAAAGCCCCAGGATGTGTATATCCATTGCAGGTGATGTGCCACACTAATGAAGGATGTTTATTTGGGAGGTTGTGGGAGGTGTGGGAGGTGGGGCACATGGGAATCCCTATAATTTTTGTGTAACATTTATGTAATCTAAGTATTTTTATAAAAAAATTGTCATTAAAAAAAAAAGAAAGATTGCCTCAGTAGTCCCTTCTGCAGCATAGTTTTGGATGTCATACCTGAAACCTCAATGTAGAATCTAATTTTTTTATCCTCCTACTGATTTTACTTAACACTCTATAATTAGAAAGGGATATACTATGAAGCTACTGAAGCTTAAGTTTCAGGCACCCTCATTGCATAGGTCGTATGTTTTTACAAAAATTGCAAAAGTAAGATATTTAACTGCTTTAAGTTAAGGCTATGGTCTCTTGCCACTTGGATTTCCCCTCAGTCACACTTTCATTTGTTTCCAGTGTTTTTGGAGTAGCCTCGTGCATTTCTGGGATCCAGTTAAGGAGAAATTGAGTTTAGTATATATTTAGGTTGGTTTAGGAGACATAATTTTGTGGCTTGCAATCACTCCAAATGTCCACCATGTGGATTCACCTAGCTTTACAACACGAGGGGACAAATCCAGAGATCCTATTACAGTATGAAGGCATGCTACACTGCCAGCACCAGCAGAGTGGATAGTGGAGGAGAAACAAAGTTTAAAATTGACTAGCCAGGAGCTAAACTTTGAGAGCAACTGCCCTAAATGAATGCCTTATCTCTTGTATCTGCAGGGAAGATGTAACTAAAATTCAGATGCAAAGATTGTAGAAGTACAACTTAAGTTAAATTCACAGCTTCACCTGGTTTCTTATGTGAAAATTAGCACATTAATTGAGGAAGAGTGGGACCTATAAATTGGAATGGGGACATTTGATTGACTTTAGATGACTCTGAGTACCTAAACATCCAAGGTCCACTGAATCTTCCTACCTAGTAAATGTAGTCCAACTCCACTTTGGTCAGATTAATGTTCCCCAATGCTTAAAGATCCAATGCAATTGCACCTGGAGTAATTACTTTACAAAAAAGATACAAATACTCCTTTTGATCCCCCCTCCCACCCCTCATGCACTCCACACAGAATCAGATCCCAGCAGACCACAGGGGCAAGTACAAAGCCTAACTAAGGAGGAGAAACTTTATACAACAACATAACTTAAAGAGTTTTCTAACTTATTTAAGTAGAATTATGTCAATGAATTCTGAAAGTGATAATCCAGGCTGAACTTATCAATATGTGTGCACTTACCAAGGAGTAATTCAATGTCCCAATTCACTTAGATGAAGGTGGCCTAAAGTGTTTGTTCAGTCAGTTAACTGAACCTGAACTCAATGGCAGCCTACACTAAACAAAGTTAGGTACTAAAATCTGTTGGTATAAGGTAGAGGAAGATATACAGACCCTTAGAGAGACAGGAATGTTGGAGCAGATTTGACATAGATAACTGACTCACCCATCCACTAGCTGTGTCCCCTGAAATCACATGTTGAAAATCACTGTAGTGTCAGTCTTTTGTAGACCAGGGATCAAGGTTAATAGATGTTTCCCCAAAACTAGACACTCTAAAATAGGATGAGGCAATTTCAGAGTAGCAAAGGCCATGTGGCAGCACATGACTAGAGATAAGGGAGATTTATTAAATAGGAAGCAGGGCTCTAGTGATAGTCAGAATGGTTTGATCCAACCAATATATACTTTCCTCACCCCTACTTCCCCCCAAAAAAACTCTTGTTCTGGTAGTAAATGGAGGCCCATCTTGAGTCATCATGATAAAGAATCATGGTGACTCACCCATTTCCCAGGCCTTAGTACCAGGGCCCCGTGAATGAAGAAGCTATAAACACTTGAAGAAGAGACCTGGGACACTGACACAAGTAGGAATTATAAATCTTCATCTAGCCTTCCCCAAAGGGGTCTGTTGACATTTACTAGGATAATGGTGTTCTGGAAAAGGGGAACTACCCAGATCTTTATTTAAAGATCTGTTTCTGCATAAATGCTAATTCCTGGGGTCCTTTATTGTTACTGAGGTCAATTATTCAGAAGGAGAATTTATTGGAGTCAAGTGGTAAACAGAATTTTGGGCCAAGTCCATTTCACAGTGGGCCTAGTATATCCTTGAACACATCTAGTGGTTATTTCCCCATTCCTATAGGCAAAATTGGAAAAAAAAATTAACTAGAAGAATTTCCACCAAAGCTCCCTAACTCATGGGGTAAGAACAATTATATATTGTAGGAAGGCCAAGGGAAAGCTTGTGGAACATCACTCCTTTCCAAAAGAGCAAATCAAAAGTAATACCACTCAAGCAGGAGTATTCCCAAAGGCTCTAGAGACATCCGGACACTATAGGCAGGGCACACAACCCCATGAATTCAGCACCTCATTGGTGGGCCTTAGCTTGGAATATATGATAACCTATTTGCTAATGTAACAGAGTTAGACTTATTTATAATTTTCCTACACATGGTTCTTCTGCTCTTTTTATCTGAACCTATTATTAGCACTGTCCCCATTAAATATATGTCTCAGAGACTTAAATCTTTGGTCTCTTCATAAGCTGGTTGAACTCTGAATCTCAGCAGAGTTGCAGCCAACACCTACCCTCTAGTTCATTGGACTAGCCCAGACAATTAACAAAATGATGATGGACCCAAAGAACAAAGAGTATCTACAACTGCAAACAAAACAGTTCCCTCTGTCTGCCCCATAATGTCTAAACCCCCTCTCAATCTGAAGCAGAGCAGGCATCACCATCCCCAAATCCTCAAGACTGAGGAATGAACAAACATAAGGGGTTAATGCAACCATGGACTAAAGTAGACTTATTATTGTAGTAACGGAAGAACTTGTAACATTGATATAAAGATAGTGGTCACCAGAGGTTCTGAGGGGAGGGAGAGAGAAGAATAGGTGGAACACGGGGTATTTGGGGGACATTGGCATTGTTCTGCATGCTATCGCAGTGACGGATACAGGCCATTATACATTTTGTCAAAACCTATAAAACTGTGTGGTGCAAAGTGTAAATTATGATGTAAACTATAAACTGTGGTTAGTAGCAATGCTTCAATATATATTCATCAATTGTAACAAATGTACCACACTAATGAAAGATATTATTAATAGGGGAAAATGTGAGTGGGGAGAGGGTGGGATATATGAGAATCCCCTATATTTTCAATGTAAATTTTCTGTAATCTAAAACTTCTTTAAAAATAAAGTTACAAATAAGGGGAAAAAAGGTAATACTGTATCTGAAGGAGGAATTTCAGAGATTAGTGTTATCATCAAAGATTTGAAATATATGGGTGGTGTTTCTATCATATCCCCACTTAACTTCCCAGTTTGGATGCAGAAGACATTCTTGGAGAACAACAGTGGGTTATCACATGCTTAATTTAGGGGTTGACTCTGATAAGCACCTGATAGGCAGCTATTGATCAATAGTTCCTCTATCCCAACTAGCAGAAAACACCATACACCTTTTGATTACACATGCATAGATAAGCATGCATCAGCACCATCCGCCTCTAGACTAGACAACTCTCCAAGCTCTAGTCACAGGGTGCTTTGTCACCTTACCTTTTGCAGAACACCATGCTGGTTGATTACATTGATGACATCAGTCTGATAGGGCCTGGGGAGCAAGAGATAGCAGTTACCCTAATAGTCTTCATAAGACAGTTAAATGCTAGAAGGGAGAAGATAAACCTCATAAAAATTCAAGGGCCTGCCACTGATATCCATAATTTATTGTTATCAGGATTGTGATTGGAAAAAGTGATGAACAACTCTCAGAATTAGATACACAAACTGATGATGCTTTAGTTTTCTCCTATTAGGGTGGCAATGAGTGAGTTTTTATTTGCATGAATTATAAAATAAGTTAAGCTTTTGTTTTGCTATTGCTACTGTTTGGAAAGCTAAGTAAGAGAAGAGGGTATGTTTGGGTGTTGAGTAATCACAGAGGTGGAAAGTGGTATGTATGACAGCTAGAGATTCACATATTCAGAGACTAGCAAGCTCAAAACAATTCCCCTCACCCTTAAAGCTAGAGTTCTGGAATTGATTTAGATTCTGCCAATCAGATGAACCCAATAAGACTTGGGAGGTGGAAGTGAGGTAGAGCCTGCCTTTCTGCTGCTTCTACGCTCTCTGCTAGCAAGCATGGTCATGGATCAGGGTTGGCAGAGTCCCCATGACTAGTCACGAGCTTTATCAGTGTTGGGAGCTCAAGGAAGGTACTTGTTTTCTTGGTGTGGATGGCATTGATCTGGATCTAGCAGCAGTAGCAGCAGCTTTCTGATCATGGCAGTTTCCTGATTAGGACAGCTACATGGCAGCTACATGGCATCTACCTGGTAGGACAACCTACTGACCCTAACAGTGACAATGAGGTTCTAGAGCCAGTGTTATCCTGCTCATAGAGGAGGTGGCAATTCCCAAGGTTTTTGGAAGTCATTCCTGAAAGCACAAACTTGAATTTTCAGCTTTCTCAATAATTCTAAAGTCATAAACAATAGATTCTAATAAATGCCTTCCTGCTTAATTAGCTAAAATAGATTCTCTGTCTCACAAATGATCCCTAACTGATACAGAGCACCTAAGTAAAAGTTTCTCTAGGGTATATATATACCCAGGAGTGTAATTGCTGGGTCACAAGATATGTACATGTTTAACTTTACTAGATATTGTCGAATTGTTCACCAAATTGTTGTGTCAATTTACATTCTCACCAGATAATTCCACCAAAGAGATCCCTTGTGTTTGCTGCTTGTGGCTTGTAGAGTACTTACCAACATGGTATTTTAGCACAAGCTCTGAACTCCACCCTCTATGTGTTGAGTTCCTCAGCTATTTAGTCTCAGGTTGGCACCTACATTTTTTTATTGGTTTCCATTTGTTTGACATCCTTGGCAGAATCAGACCAATCCCTTTCATGGCCCCCTTGTTTTATAACAGCTTCACTGAGATATAATTCATATACATACAATTTACCCATTTAAATTTTAATTTAATGGTTTTTAGTATATTCACAGTTATGCAACCATCACCACAGCCAATTTTGGAACATTTTTATCACCTCAGAAAGAAACTTCATAGCTTTCGCTATCACTACCACATTCCTCCATCACCCAGAGCCCTAAGCAACCACTAATCAACTTTCTGTTTTTTTTTTTTTCTGAACATTTCATATAAGCGGAATCATATAATATGTTGTCTTTTGTGACTGGCTTTTTTCTCTTAGCATAGTGTTCGTGCTATAGCATGTATCAGTACTTCATTCCTTTTTACGTGATCTTTTATAGATACCCTTTTACGGGCTAAGGAAGTTCCCTTTGATTTCTAGTTTATTGTGTGCTTTAATCATGAAAGGGTGTTGGATTTTGTCAAATGCTTTTTTCTGTGTCTTTTGAGATGATCTGTGGTGTTTTGTTTTTTTATTCTATTGATACGGTGTATTGCATTAATTGTTTTTCAGATGTTAACCCAATCTTGCATTCCTGGGATAAATCCCACTTGGCCATGATGGTTCGTTTTTTTTTTTTTATGCTGCTGGATTCAGTTTGCTACTATTTTGTTGGGGATTTTATATCCATATTCATAAAAGACATAGTTTTCTTTTCTTGTCTTTGGTTTGGGTATCAGGGTAATATTGACCTCATAGAATGAGTTGGAAGTGTTTCCTCCTCTTCTGTCTTTTGGAAAAATTCATGGAAAAATGGCAATAATTCTTCTTTAAATGTTTGGTAGTTACCACCCACTTTGCTTTCCTTTCTGTTTCCTTTTTGTAGTTGTTCTATCTAAAAGTGTTCTTTGTCATAGAAGAAGAACCACAGAGTAGAATACAAGAATAGGCCATGTAAACCTGTTGTTCAAGCCAGACTCTCAAACTGGTGAGCTAACGGTTCTCACTGTACTGGTATCCATTCAGACAAACTTCACTGTGGGTCATAAATAAAACAGGATAGGTTTCACCTTCCATCTCTATTTTTTGTCCTGAGAGTTTGGCTTTCACCCAGAGAGAACATTATATCTAGTTTTCCACCTGCTGAGGTTTGCAAAGCAGATTGTCAGATCTATGTCTGGAGGTGGCCAAATGTCAAGTTGGGGACCTGAAACACGAAGTGTGTAAGCATCACTTTCAACTGACGATTGCCTGTTCTCAGGGGTTATCTTTCTTCCTCCAGGAAAAACGAGTATTTCTTTTAGTCTTCACATTACAATACTAATTCTTATGGCAATCTCTCTAAACGGCATAATTTCACTAAGGATAATTTGGATCTTCAAATGTCCCTGGGGGAACATTTGACTTAAACAAAATTATTCAATTGAGAGGCACCTTAGAAAAGAAAAACAGTAAGATTTCTCTGGCCCAATGGGCAATAATTTTTGATTGGTGTGCACAGATCTCCAAGCAAAATTCTGATTCAAAAATTGTTTCACTAAAAGATTCTTCATCCTAAGCTAATGAGCAATTTGGCAAATTTAAGCCACAGGAAACTAGACTAATTTCCCTAATAAACCCTCATCCTTGACCCCAAGTCTTCCTCTCTCCACTTATGGTTCTTATCTCTCTTCTTAAGAACCTCCTCTTCAATGACTCTCCTAATACCCCCAAATACCACTTATCTCTTAAGATCCATCCTGCTCATGAACCATACAAGTGTAGAATTTAAACCTTGGAACCAAGCTGAATAAGAGCAATAATTAAGGATTTCTCTAAACCAGACAAGACCAGTAAGTAGTCATAGAAGAATTCAGAATCCTTTTGGGTATGCCCAATGCAGAGTTACTGACCTATATATTTGTACACATATTGATGAGAACCTCAGATGCTAAATTCTGGAGGATGAAAGTTGATGGAGTGGCCAAAGAAAGGGACCTATGGGACCCTTCTTTTCATAAACCCGAAGGTCAAAAAAGGGTCCAAAATGTAGGACAAAGTTTCCTAAAAGCTGTATCTGAAACATTTCCAATAAAAATCGGTTGAGCCATAATCCAATCATATAGAAAAAGTAATTTATCAATAGCAATTCTAAAATCCCCCTAGGCAAATTTTGCCAAGTTCTCCTTCTCTGTGGGAAGTAAATGTTCCTCAACTGGGCTCAATTTCTGCTTCGTGGTAAGTAGTTCTCCAGTCCCTTTTTCTCATGACTCTGGGAGGTCCTTCCTTTTTCATTATTCTCCTTAGCTACATCTAAAGAGGTCACTGGAAAATATGCTCTCTGTCTTAGTGTCCTAGGGTTGTCATAACAAAGTACCAAAACTGGTGGCTTAAAACTACAGAAATTTTTTGTCTTGCAGTTCTGAAGGCTAGAAGTTCAAATCAAGGTGTTGGCAGAGCCACACTTCCTCTGAAGTCTAAGGTTCTGGAGGTTTCTTGTCAGCAATCCATGGCATAACTCAAGCTCTGCTTCTGTCACATGACTATCTTCTCTTTGTGTGTATGCCCAAATTTCTTCCCCTTACAAGGACACCAGTCATACTGGATTAGGGTCCACAGTCATCCAGTTTGGCTTCATCTTAACTAATAACAGCTTCAAAGACCCTATTTCCAAATAGGATCATATTCACAAGACCAGGATCTAGGACTTGAAGATACCATTTTTTCGGGGGGTGGGGGGTGCAGTTCAATCCATAACACTCTCCTCTGTGGTTGAGCAGCTTTCTCAGTCTGCTTCCTGCCTGTAGAGATGTGGGGGCCCAAAGTTTGCTTTTATGTCTTGAACAGTCATGCCTTTTAAAATTCAGGCTGATGTCTCTTTTGACAATGCCTCTCTCTCTCAAAAACTTGCAAGTCGCAACATTCTAAATTCTCTTTTTTCTTTCATCTCTGCTGGGCCAATTCTCTTATGAGCTCATCGCGTCTTTATCATAATTTGTCAAATGCATCTAATAACAACTACAGCATACTAGTGACACCCTGTTTCACCCCATGGTAACCTAAAGCCATAAGCACATTAGGCTCATTATCCGCCTTCAAGTTATTATGGGTGGAAGTTTCACCAAATACTCACCACTCCGTATCATAGACTGCTATTTTTTTCCTGTCTTCAATTACAGTTCCCTTGCTACCCACCACATGGCCCAGAAGCCAATGCCACATATTTTAGGGTTTTTTTACTCAGCATTCTACTTCTGTTACCAATTTCTGTATTAGTCATCTTTGCTATAATAACAAATGATCCTCAAATATCTGTGGCTTATAAAATAAAAGTTATTTATCACTCATGTTATGTGTGGGCTTCAGGTAGGCTGTGACTCTACTCTACATGGCTTCTCTTTTCCAGGAGCAGCCCCAATTTAGGACATGTTATCCTCATGGCAGACATGAAGGCATGGTATAGCCAACTACTGAATGGCATGTTTTAGTTTCCTGGCTACTACAACAAACACCATACAGTGGGTTGGCCTAACAACAGGAATTTATGGGGTCACAGCTTCAGAGGCTAGAAGCCTTGCTTCCTCCAGGGTTCAGCATCTTCTGGCTAACAGGCAGTCTCTGGAGTTCCTTTGGCTTTTCCATCACATGATATTGCACATGGCAGTACCTTCTCCTTTCTCTTCCAGGTTCCATTGATTTCCAGCATTTGGCTGCTCCTTGTGGCTTCTTTTCTGTGTCCAATTTCCTCTGCTTATGAGGATTTCATCCAGATTGGATTAAAGTCCACCCTCAATCAGTTTGGGAACACCTTATCCAATAACACCTTCAAAGGCCATATTTACAAATGGGTCCACACTCACAGGACCAGGGGTTGGAACCTGAAGATGCCTTTTGTGGGAGACATGACTTAATCCCCAGTATGGCATTTACCACCTCTGCTCAGATATGATTGGCCAAGAGAAGTCTCATGGCCAAGCCCAACATCACTGAGACAAGGAAGAATATTCCTCCATGGGAGAAAACTACAATTGGTGAAATGTATAATCCTACCAGGAATATACATTTATTTGTGGAGGAAGCAAATAATTGGGGACAATAATATTCAATTGACCACATTGGTAAAAGAATCGACTCATTTGGAGAATGCTTTTCTCTGTATCGGCCAAACTAGACAATGAATAAATGAGTTAAAAATCCTAGCTAAAAACTTCAGTAATAAGAAGGAAAAAAACAAACTGTGCCTGTGGTTTCCTTTAGCTCTTGATTGCTTTCTGTTTCATTCCCTCGCTAATCATGTATAAACTTGTAATATGCCATCTGGAATAAGCAAAAAAATGCTCCCCATCCACTGGGGACCAATGGGAGGGTGGGACTACAAATTCCACCATTAAGGGTCATAATCTTATTCCTCCCTACTGCAGTTTCCTGACTTTCACCAGCAGACTCGGCCAATTCCTAGAATATCAGCCAGAGAGTTAAGCCACGATAATTAAAATGCTCAAAGTGTAAGAGGAATCTACCTTGCATATCAGTAACTAAATGTCAAGATGCCCTCTGCCTAGCCTTTTCCTATGGTACAAGTCTGGGAGCAGAACCTCAATATTATCTTTTGAACAGGGCAAGTGCTAGCTTACATATGCCTTTGTGGCAAAGAAAAAAGGTGTCACCTCTAGGAAAGCCAATTAGAAAAAGCACCCTCAACACAATGGGTATGTTCTTAAAAAATAAAAATAAAAAGATGCCCCGCCTCAGTTGGGTGAATTAGTAAAAGTACCCCCTGAGGGAGAGCACATGACTTAGCTAAAGAAAGTTGCTTTGTGGGAAGGAAAAACAGTACCCCCTTACTCCCTTAGCAGTCCCCCATTCACCCCTTAGACCAGGTGCCTTTATTCAGTGCACAAAAACACAATTATGAGTGACAGCCCTGCATTTGACATTAAGCGTGGGATGCATAATTCTCATGTAAAACTTGTCCAAATGAGTATTTTCCCCAATAAATTTCATTCTCCGCTTCTGTAGCCCAGTGTTGAGTGGTTTAATTAAACTCCTTACTGACGTGAGCCAGTCACTTGCATCCTTTCCCTATGGAGAAAAGAGCCTTAGGTAACTTTGTGGTTTGAGCACAATGAGACCTTTCTCTTCCATGAAGGTAATATGCCATGTTTAGTGCCCTCTGCTGTAGTTATTTATACATTCCCTTAATACAGAAACAAGCTGGCAAGCTGTGGTTCTTTTTCTCTTTCATTATCATTTTGCATTTTATTGTCCTCCTTGGTTCAGTCCTCCACATTTGGGCCTTTACCTTTTCTTGCCAATTGCCTGTAACAGTACACTTCAAAATGCTTGCAGGATTTTCTCCAGACACCTGCAGGCCAGTATCACATGTAGGAGGCTTGTGCAGTAAATGGCCTCTCATTAGAAAGATTTGCCAGATGCTAGCTATCATAAAGAAGTCTTTCTTCAACCCCTTTGCTTCACAAAGCCATGATGCCCAGTAGTGCACATGTACAGATTTAATATTTAGTAACACTTACAATTAGAATCTTAATTGAAAATTATCAAAAACTAGTGTCTTTACTTTTGGGAGAAGCCAGTGTCAATGCATCGCAGCAGTCCGAACTATGAGTGTGTTTAAAGTGCTTTTCTTGGGCCGGGCTAGATAGCTCAGTGGATAAAGAGCGCGCTGGGGTACCACATGGGAGGCCCTGGGTTCGGTTCCCGGGGACCTCTCCTAGCGGGCAGACCGCCTTGAGAATGGCAAGCCGCCATGGGCGGGCCAGAGCCGCCGTGGGCAGGGCAAGAAGCTGCCACGGACATGGCAAGAGCCACCACGGGCAGGGCAGGTCGCCCGCGGATGGAGCGCAGCCAAGCCACCCACGAACTGAAAGCCGGCCGTGATCGGACGCAGAGACCGCCCACAAGCGGGGAAAGCCGCGCCTGCGCAGTGTCCACTCTCGGCGCGTCCCCGCAGCGGGGGGAAGGGGAGATATGTAATAAAATAAATAAATCTTTAAAAAAAATAAAGTGCTTTTCTTAAAATATACCTACTCACGTAGAGGCAGTCATGAAATGATCTAGGGCCACTCATCAAAAGCCATACAACGCAACCCAAAATGGAAAATAAAAACAGATAGTTCTAAGAATTATCAATGTAATTTGAAAACTGACTTTTTAAATAATTATTTTAAACTTTGTTACAAATAAAGGAAATTCACGTAGACGAGGAGAATCTATGTGGTTGGCCAGTCAATGTAGCCAAACAGAGTTTAAATGACTTTCATAAGGTGGTTATAGATTCTCACTGCATTGGATCATCCAGGGACTCTGAGGATTCTAAGAGCCCATAGTGCCCTACAGGTCTTGCCCTTTTCCACTTCATTTGGAGTGAAGATAAAAGAAGTTGACTTTGATAGTATATCAGTTAGGATGTTTTAAGCTGCAAGTAACAGAGACCTCAACTCAAACTAACCATAATAATAATAAATAAAAAATCTCACATAACAGGAGGTCCAGAAGTAGAGAGGGCTACAGGACTGGTTAAGTCAGTGGCTAATGATGTTTTCAGTTCTATTGTCTCAGCACTTTTGTTGGCTTTATTCTCAGGCTGGTTACAGGATGACTTCAGCAGTTCCAGAGATGCCGTCCTAATAAAATGCAGATGATGGATTTCCTCTCCTGTAGCTCTCTCTTAGGAAGACAAAAACATGTCTATGATGTTCCCATAGAAGCATCCACATCTCATTCCTAAATCATTTCTGATGAAAGAAATGAAATTACCCTTAAACCAAGCAGACATGCCAGCAGCTGTATGGTGTGGAGGAGTATACTTTAACAATATTGGGTTTCTGTTAGAAAGGAAAAGGAAATGCATGCTGAATGATCCCCTCAGATAGTGAAATCTGCAGGTAGTTTAATAAATCTTACTAAGTGCCTGACTACTGCTGAAATCCTAATTATAAAAACAAAAACCTCTTCCTTTTCAAGTGGCCACCCCATTTCTTCATGAGGTTTAGTATTTTTAAAAAATAATAAAACTATACATTCTTAGGGATGTACTTATTAAGCTCATTCAACCTCAAAATGATGACATTTCTCATTCATTATATTTGGAGTAGATGTTTTGGCTTCTTTAATTACTGTGATACTCACCACAGAGAAAGATAAGTGGATTTATGGCAATATGAAGACTCATTGAGAAGCTAAAAAATGTAGATCTTCCCAACAAACAGGGGAAACATTTCCAGCTCACTCTCATCTGTTCTTTCTTCTGATGTTACTGGTGTCTATTCACATAAGTTTGGATCCTGTGTAAGTATTCTACATGGTTTTTTAAGTACTCTAAATCCTTGCTACTAAAAGTATAGTCCTTGGAAGAGCTGCATTAGCATCATCTGAGAGCTTGTTATAAAAGCAAAATCTCAGGTTTTGCTCCAAAGCTACTCAATAAGAATCTGCACTTTAACCAGAGTCCCAAGAGATTCATTACACATTAAAGTTTGAGAAGCACTACTGTAAGATATATGTAGTTATTCCCTTGGCCCCAGGTACCTAGAGGATACCTATACATAATATGAAATCAAGAAACTGGACCAATCAACTAACTGACATCATTCTAACTTGAAATAAAACTAAGAAGTCAATGTCATAGACTCAGGGAACAAAATCATTCCTCATCTCTTATCTCTGTTCTATTAATCCAAATATCAAGATTCCATTTAAACGTCTTGATTTATTCATGAGAAATGCCAGAATAATGTCTGATCCCTTCCTCTGATCACATTAAAACCACCTGGACGTTTGGATATGGGTTTGGTGGTACATGGTGGGAAAACTATAAAGATCAGAACTTGGCCGGAATCATTTAGATAAATGCTGGCATTATTTCCACCTAACATAGACTCAGGGCAATAGGGAGGCTGACACATGGCTGGTGCTCAATAAACACCCCGTGTTAATTTTTTAAGTGATAATAAGGCTAAGATTACAAACTGAAGTTTGTTCATATGGTTTGATCCTTTGCACAAGGACAGTATGTTCAGAGGCTTATCTACCCCACAGTGAGCACACTCCCCTTCTTGGCATTTCTCTCATTTCCTCGAAAAGCCTTTTCTGGAAAAACTTCAGATCAGAAGCCAAAGAAAATTCAGCTCAATTTGCCCCGCTCCCCATGGGGCTCCCAATGACTGAAGGCTTTCATTCCCTTCTCTCCCACATTAATTCTGGGTGTGCATTAGTCACCAGGAGCATTTCCCTAGGTTTCACCATGGGAAAGCAGCAAATCTGCAGGGCTAGTCCAGATCAAGTTAGGAGGCTGCTGCTTCATCTTCATGGGTAGTTATTCTGTTTTGTTGTGTTTGTTGTTGTTATTTGCTGCATACCGTTGAAGAAAAATACAACCCAGATATATAAAGGTGTGGTAAAATCCATGAATATAAGAGCTACAAATAGTCTACAACCCCTTAGCCCCCATTTGTCCTTTATCTGCTCTTTATCAGTCTCTACTCCCATATCCAAGGCTTTTGCAAAATTGTACCCTTTTTCTCCTAGGCTCAGGCCTATCCCCATTGTCTTTCCTCTGAACAAAAGACCTTGCCTCAGTTTCTGACCCACCAGCTCCAATCTCTACACATTCTACCTGAACTTCCATTCCCAGTCTCAAGAGTGCTATCCAATTTCAAACTCAGCCTTTTACCTCTACTCTTCAGCCTTTCTTTGCCCGACCTTCCTCTATCAATTAGTTCTTCTTTCTATCAATTAGTACTTCTTTCTCCTACATTTTCAATTTCTTTCTACTGCCTCTTTTTCCTTAGTCATATATCCTTGCAGTTTTCTTCCATCTTAAAAAATCTTCTTTTAACCCTGAACCCTTTTCTCATTTCTTTCTAGCTAAGCACCTCAAAATATCCTGCATGTTTGGTTCTCTTTCCATTTAGCCCCTCTCAAATTTCGTACTGCTGCAATTAAATTTCTTTGCCTGGGGCCAGCTGTATAGCCCAGTGGATAAGGGC
>PVKH010020664.1:0-14530 GCA_004027955.1 Chaetophractus vellerosus | reverse complement strand
CCCTGCCCGTGGCGGCTTTTGCCTGTCCGTGGCAGCTTTTTGCCCTGCCCACGGCGGCTCCGGCCCGCCCATGGCGGCTTGCCATTCTCAAGGCGGTCTGCCCGCTAGGAGAGGTCCCCGGGAACCGAACCCAGGGCCTCCCATGTGGTTTCCCAGCGAGCTCTTTATCCACTGAGCTATCTAGCCGGGCCCAGAAGCATATTTTTTTAATAGCAGTTTTACTGAGTTGTATTCATATACCATACAATCAATTCAAAGTATACATTCACAACAAACAAAGAGAAAAGAAAAAAAAACAAAGTATACATTCAGTGGGTTTTGGTATAATCACAGAGCTGTGCTTTCATCACCACAATCAATATTAGAGAATTTTCGTTACTCCAAAAAGAAAAACCCCCACCCCCCTTAGCACCTACCTACCTTTCAATTTTTCTGTCTATCGCCTGCCATGCGTATCTGCTATTCTGATAGTCTGTATGAATTTATTTATATTTACATTTTCTATGAATGCAGTCAAACAGTAAGCAGTACTTTGTGTCTGGTTTTTGTCACTTTATTATAATTCTTTCTTTTTTAACAATTGATGAAAGATATTTGTATATGACTATTCACTGCTCTCCATAGTTTGCTTTAGGTTATTATAGCTCAGATACCACCCTATTATTAACATCCTGTAATAGTAAAGTACACTTGTTGTGATTCACTAAAGAACATTCTTATATTTGTACTATTAAACACACTCATCATCTGCAACAGGGTTTACTATGCCATACAGTCCCATGTTTCATCCTTTAGCTTTTCTTCTAGTGTTATACACAACCCTAAACCTTCCCTTTCAACCACAGTCATACCCCCATATTGGCGCTGCTAATTGCATTCACTCAAATGTGAATCTTCACCTTTATCCAATTCCAAGCCTTTATAATCAACCTTATTACCAATTCTGCACAAATTAAGACTCAGCTCCCCATTCCCTATGCTCATTCTATCTTCTGGTGACCAATCTTCTAGCTACTAACTCCATCACTTTGCTCATTATATTGAGTTCATAATTTTGAAAGCATTCAGTATTTGTCCTTTTGTGTTTGGCTTGTTTTAGTCAACATAATGTTCATCCATGTTGTCATGTACATTATGACTTCATTTCTTCTTATAGCTGAATAACATTCCATCATGTACATAAACTACATTTTGCTTATCCACTCATCTGTTGACGGACACCTGGGTTGTTTCCATCTTTTGGCAATTGTGAATAATGCCGCTATGAAGAGAGGTGTGCAAATGTCTGTTCTTGCCCCTACTTTCAGTTCTTCTGAGAATATACCTAGGAGTGGGATTGCCATATTGTGTGGCAGCTCTATATTTAGCTCCCCAAGGAACCACCAGTCTTCCACAGCAGCTGTATGATGCATATTTTTTTTTTGCAGCATTTGATATCAGCTTCTAATAGGCCCTTGCAGACACTGGGCATGTCCTTGCGCTAAGAACAACTTTTTTTTTTTTCACATGATGCTGTGCTGCCTGGCTTCATAATGATTAATCCAGTTTATCTGAATATACCTTGCTCCTTTTTTCATGAACCAAAGACTTTGAAAATATAACCCTCAGGAGATTCATTACAACAGAACCAAACGCAACAGCACCAACCACAGCAGTGTAAGGGTGAAATTCATAATGGATTTTCTTGAGCATTTTTGCATCTATGTTCATTATAGAGATTGGTCTGTAATTTTCTTTTTTTAAAATTTTATTATATACCCCCCCCACACACACACACTTCTGCTTGTTCTTGCTGTGTTGATTTTTGCGTTCTTCTGTGTCTGCTTGTCTTCCCCCCGTTGCGGTGGCCCGCCGAGTCAGCTCACCACATGGCGGCTTGTCCTGCTTGCGGGGGCTTGCCCTGCCCATGGTGGCTTTGCCCTGCCATGGCGGCTTGCCTTCTCAGGGCGGTCTGCCTGCTCAAGGAGGCCCCAGGAACCGAACCCAGGGCCTCCCACGTGGTAAACTGGCGCCCTACCAATTGAGCTACAGCCGGCTCCTGTAATTTTCTTTTCTTGTAGTATCTTTATCTGGCTTTGGTGTTAGGGTGATATTGGCTTCATAAAATGTGTTGGGTAGTTTTCCCTCTTCTTCAATTTTTGTTAAGAGTTTAATATATTTACTAATATATTTCAACAGTATTGGTCTTAGTTCTTCTCAAAATGCTTGGTAGAATTCATCTGTGAAGCCATGTTGTCCTTGACTTTTCTTTGTTGGGAGATTTTTGATGACTGATTCAGTCTTTTTACATGTGATTGGTTTGTTAAGTTCTTGTATTTCTTATAGCTTCAGTTTGTGTGATTCTAGGAACTTGTCCATTTCATCTAGGTTATCTAGTTTGTTGACATACAGTTTCTCATAATATCCTCTTATGATCCTTTTTATTGCTGTGGAGTTAGTCCTAACTTACCTGCTTTCATTTCTGATTTTATTTATTTGCATCTTCTCTTTTTTTCTTTGTTAATCTAGCTAAAGGTTTGTCATTTTATTGATCTTCTCAAAAAACCAGCTCTAGGTTTTGTTGATTTTCTCTAGGTTTTTTTTTTTTTTTTCTCAATTTCATTTATTTCTGCTCTAATGTTTATACTTTATTTCCTTTTGCTAGCTTTGGGAATGATTTGCTGTGTTTTTTCCTAGTTTCTCTAGTTCTGGTAGATCTTTGATTTTAGCTCTTTTTTCTTTTTTAATATAGGCATTTAGGGCTATAAATTTCCCTTTTAGCACTGCCTTCACTGGATCCCATGAGGGTTTTTTTTGTGTTTTTTTGGTCCATTTTATCCCATGAGTTTTGATAAGTTGTGTTCTTGTTTTCGTCTTAATATATTTACTAATTTCACTGACAATTCCTTCTTTGATCTACTGATTGCTTAGGAGTGTGTTTTTCAGCCTCTACACATTTGCAAAATTTCCCCTTTCCCATCTATTATTGATTTCCAGTTTCATTCCATTATAATCTGAGAAGGTGCTTTGTATAATTTCAGTCTTTTTATATTTATTGAGACCTGCCTTGTGACCTAACATGTGGTCTATCCTTGAGAAAGATCCATGAGCACTTGAGAAGACTGTATAACCTGTTCATTTGGGATGCAGTGGTTGCTGTATGTGTTAGGTCTAGCTCATTTATCATATTAAGTTCTCTGTTTCCTTGTTGATCTTCTGTCTAGTTGGTCTATCTAATGATGTGAGTGGTGTGTTGAAGTCTCCAACAATTATTGTAGAGTTGTCTGTTTCTCCCTTTTCAGTTTTGCCGGATTGCCTCATGTATTTTGGGGCACCCTGGTTAGGTGCATAGATACTTATGACTGTTATTTCTTCCTGGTGGATTGTCCCTTTTATTAATTAATAATTGTATTATTAAAAATTTAGTAATATATAATGTCCTTCTGTATCTCATAATTTTTTTGCATTTAAAGTCTGTTTTGTCTGATATTAGTATAGCTATCCTAGATCTTTTTTGGTTACTATTTGCATGGAGTATGTTTTTCTAACCTTTCATTTCAGCTGATTTGTATCCCTGGATCTAAGGTGATTCTCTTGTAAGCAGCATATGGATGGGTCATTTTTTTTTTTTTCCCCATCCTGTCAGCCTGTATCTTTTGATTGGGGAGTTTAATCCATTCACATTCAAGGATATTACTGTAAATGCATTATTTACTTCCACCATTTTATTCTTTGGTTTTCATATATCATATTTTATTTTTGTCTGTCTTTTTAATCTTTTGGTTAGCCTTTCTGCTAGTCTTGCCTTATACACTCTCTTCCATGCTTCTCTCCTGTCTTTTTCTTTTGGGCTGTAAGGCTTCCTTTAATGCTTCTTGTAAAGGTGGATTCTTTGTTATGAACTCTCTTAGTTTCTGTTTATTTTTGAGTATTTTAAACTCACCTTCATATTTGAAGGACAGTTTTGCTGGATAAAGAATTCTCTGCTAGCAGTTTTCTCTTTCGGTATCCTAATTATATCATACCACTGTCTTCTTGCCTCCGTGGTTTCTGATGAGAAAACTGCACGAAGTCTTATGGGCATCCCTTATATGTGCTGGTTTGCTTCTCCCTTGCTGTCCTCAGAATTTTTTCTTTATCTTTGATATTTGACATTCATGTGTTTTGGAGTAGGTCTATTTGGATTTATTCTGATTGGGGTACACTGTGCTTCTTGGACATGTAAATTCATTTCTTTCATGAGAGTTGGGAAATGTTCAGCTATTATTTCCTCAAATACTCTTTCTGCCCCTTTTCCTTTCTCTTATCCTTTTGAAACTCCCATGACACGTATGTTGTTGAGCTTCATGTTATCATTCCCTGAGCCCCTGCTCAATTTTTCCCATTCTTTTCTTTCTGTGTTCTTCTCCATTGAGCAGGCTTTTAATTTAGCATTCTTCCAAACTGATAGTTTTTAAATATTTTGTTCAACATTTATTGGGAGTGGTGATAAATTAAAAATCTTTATGTTCAGAAAAAAATGATTTCTTATGGCTTCCTAAATGGAATATAAGCTTTTTATTCTCACATGCAGGTTGCATCTGCTTCCCTCTCTTTGAAAATGTGTAAATCAAAACATTATTTACTACTTTGATCCCCAAAACAAGTGGATCAGAAGGTTTGGATAGGAAAGGCAGTTCTTCTGTAGCTGAATACTTGGTCTGAGTATGAGGTGATATAGTTTACCACTGAGAGTGGGAAGTAGAATAAGTAAATTTGAAGAGAATAGCATGGGAGAGGAAGCTATCCAGCTTCTAGATTCTCTTTTGCAGATTTAACTCCCAGTACGCCAAGTCATTATATGTTTAACCATTTCTGGGGTTTGATATCATTACATAGGAATTGATTCTATTCTCACTTTTTATATCCTCTCTCAAAGATGCATGCAACTGTGGTTGTTTGCATTAGTGGTTTCTACCTTCTAATTTTAAAGTTATGAACATAAGGATTTATTGGCACATTGTTTATTGGTTTAAGTTGTTTTTAGCAGGAGGTAGGGATAAATTATCAAGTCATTTATGAGCTTAAAGATACTTCTTTCCACATAGATGCATCCTATTTCTTTATGACTTTATTTTAAAACTGATTTTCTTTTATTATTTTTTAAAAATTTACTTTATTTATTTATCTCTCCTCACCCCCTCATTGTTTGCACTTGCTATGTCTGTTTGTTGTCTTTGTTTCTTTAGGAGGCACCGGGAACCAAACCTGGGACCTCCGATGTGGGAGGGAGGCTCCCAATTACTTAAGCTACCTCCATTCCCTGCTTTGTTGTCTCTCGTTATGTTTTTTCCTCTTTGTCTCTTGTTGTGTCATCTTGTCACATCAGCTCCCTGTGCCTGCCCGTCACGCCAGCTCACCGTCCTGCTCGTCCTCTTTAGGAGGCACCAGGAACCTCTGCTCCCTGCTTTATTGTGTCTCTCATTATGTTTTTTCTTCTTCTTTTCGCTTGTTGTGTCAGCTTGTCGTGCCTGCTCATCCCGCCAGCTCCCTGTCTTCTTTAGGAGGCACCAGGAACTGAACCACAGACCTCCTATGTGGTAGGCAGGAGCCCAATCGCCTGAACCACATCCGCTTCTCTAAAACTATTTTTAGAGGCATTGTTTTTACAACTACCTTTGTTGTTTAGTTATCCCAGAAATGTCGGGTATAAGTATTGTGAATAATTACGTACAACAGAATAGAGTTAGGAATTAACTCCTGGTTAGAATCAGAGTTTCATATTCTTAATTATATTTCATAATTTTGTGGCTCATAGGGGCACAACACCTGGTTTTATGAAAATTTCCACCTTTTACCTAGTTTTATTATGTTATAAACACACTCATTTAAAGTCTTCTGGGTTAACACACTCAAAAGAATCTGTGCCATTGCTGTGCCAATGAGTACTGTGCTCAGATTCAAGCAACAATTAACTGTCTACAAAACAACGTCATTAGTCACATTAAATTAATGTTGCTAATTTGATTATTACTGGCTTTGTTTCTTGTGTATTTAATTTGAAAATTTGTTTCTGCTTTGTAGTTGTATAAGAGCCATAGCATAATGGGTTTCTACTTATTGTGTTGAGCAGTACCACACTAATAAAACAATCGAACCCAGCTTTGAAGGGAAAATCTTCAGGGCCAAATTATCCTGTAACCTTGACTCATAAAAGTTGATTCTCCATCTTTTAATGTTTGTGTTGATCTACTCTGCATGTTCTCCATTTGTCACTTATATGGACTTGTCCATTTTGAGGTAGTCAGTTTACTTGGCCATTAAGAAAAAAACAGCTGCTTTTTTTTCAGGGATGATTTCTAGATCTGCTTAGTTTCTTTTTGAAAGGTAACCTGTGTTGTATCTCTTCTTGAAGAATTAGAGATAGACTTTTCTTTAAAATTTGAGGTTAAAAAACATTTCTACAACATATTCAGCTTTTTAATAGTACTTTCTTATTTAGGCTCACTCTAACCTGATTAATTTCTTCCCAGAAGAGTTAACTTATTTTAATTCAAATGTCAAAATGAATTTGTCTTTCACTTTGTTTGCACCTTTTGGTCTAGATAGACAGCCCGTAACGATCTTCAGGCATATAAAATAGATATCTTTCAGGAGGTGATGAAAATATTTTTTCTGTTATTCGTGGGTATGTGATAAAGGAGAAGGGCAATTTCAATAGAAAAGATAATTTTAAAAGGTACCTGGAGAACTTTCCTGAGATAATAAATGGATTTTTGAAAAGCTGCAGAGTCTCCTCTAGAGATTTGAATGTGAATATTTTAAATAACACTTTTATAATGTAATTGTCAGTGCAGTAAGGGGACAGACAAGAGATCTCTTGCATGTGGACTTTATCTTCTCCCCAGGGCTGGTTTCATGTCCACGCGGCTGTACTGTTGGACAGGACCCATCCTTAGAAGAACCCTGCACTTGGTTTAGTAATCTGCTGTCACCATGTTGAAATCCTTAACAAGCTTAAACCAAGGGCTCACATTTTCATTTTGTACTGTGCTCCACAAATTATGTAGGCAGCTCCTACCCTTTCCCCTGAGTGTTCACTTAAGAAAAAGAAACACACCAGCCTTTCAGATAGGAGAAAATAATACTTATTTCCCAGGTTGTTTGAAGATAAAATGAGCTAAAATTTGCAAAAGGACCAATCAAAATATGCTCAATAAATGTTAATTTCCTGTCCATTCTGAGCCTTCCCAATATGAAGTGGGACTTCTGTTTTCTACATCATTTCACATCTCTCTTCCTGGCTGGAGGTATCAGGGAAGCTATTTGGGACTCCCTGCTCTAACATGACCCTATTCTTCAGCTGTTTTGCCATATTTCCTAAATTTCACTTTCTGAGAAGAAAGTTCCTTCAGTCTGTGACTCACATATCTTTTTTATCATCTTGCAACAAGTTCTTACCTAGAAAAGGGGCTTGGAGCTTTCAGCTCTCAGTTTGTTAGCTTTGCAGATGCACTGCCAGTGTGAACTCAGGCCACTGTATTATATCACTAGATACTTTTTAAATTCAAGAAATTAATCAACTTCAAGAATGGGCTTAAAATGTGATAATATATAAGAAACTGCTTTGAAAAGTTGATGGAATTGTAAGATATTTGTTGTTTTCACCTTCATTTTCTTCTATTGTACTTTCCGTAGTCCTTATCATGATCCTTGCTTTTTTTCTTTCTTGTTTTCCATTTTTTAAAAACTATTTTACGTACTTAAAAATAATTACTTTTAAAAACTACAACTTGGGGCCGGCTGTATAGCCCAGTTGGTAGGGCACCGGTTTACTACATGGGAGGCCCTGGGTTTAGTCCCCGGGCCTCTTCTAGGGGGCGGACTGCCTCGAGAGAGCAAGTCAACGCGGGTGAGGCACACTGCTGCGGGCAAAAAGGCAAGCCCCTGCGAGCAAGGGCGAGCCCCCATGAGCAGGTGGGCCACCGCACCGGTGAGCTGACTCCAGGTCGCCCCAGCAGGGGGAGACAAGCAGATACAGAGGAACGCAGAGAAAAAGGAACACAGCAAGAACAAGCAAAAAGGGGGGGATGTGTAATGAATAAAAATAAATCTTAAAAAAAAAACCTACAAAAACTAAATTATATTAAAAAAAATAAAATAAAAAAAATAAAAACTACAACTTACAGTAAAATCCATGCTTTCTATAAATTCTAACAAATAGTTGTGTAACCACCACCACATTAAAGAGTAGAATATTTCCCTCACCCCACAAAGTGCCCTAAAGCCCCTTTATGGTCAGTTTTCTTTTTCCAACTCCAGCCCAGCTGCCACTCTGCTTTTGTTCCCTGTATTTTTTTCCCCCCAGAATGTTTTATAAATGGAATCGCACAGTAGGTAGCCTTTTTACTATTTTTATAACACTCTAGAATGTAATACAAGTGGAAGCATGTAGTATGTAGCTTCTTCCACCAAACAAAATGCTCTTGAGATTCATCCATGCTGTTGAGCTTATCAGTAGTTCATTCCTTTTTATTTCAGCTTAGTAGTCCATTACACAATTTGTTTATTTATCAGTTGGTGTACCTTTGGTTTATTTCTAGTTTGGGCCAGTTAAGAATAAAGCTGCCATAAATAGTTGTATGCGTGTTTTTGTGTGGATGTATGTCTTCATTTTTTTTGAGAAAACACCTATGAATGGGATTACTGACTCCTGTAATAAATATGTTTAAATTTATTAAAAGACTGACAAACTTTTCCAAAGTGGCTGTATGTTTTGCATTTCCACTAGCATTGAATGAGGAGGGAGCTGTGCATCCTTGCCAGCACTTGATATTATCAGGTTGGTTTTGTTTTTTTATTAAGTAGAGAAGATGTAGGTTTACAGAAAAATCATGGATAAAACACAGAGTTCCTTTGGTATGTATTGTCAACTTTTTAAAGGAGTTTAAAAATCCATTCAAACATGTGTATAATAGTATCTCATTATAGTTTTAATTTGATATCTCTAATGACTGATTATATTAAGCATCTTTTATTCTGTATGTTTGCCATCCATATTGCATCTTTGGTGAAGTATCTGTTCATATCATTTGCCATTTATTTTATTAATTGATTTGTTTGTTTTCTTACTATTGAGTTGTAAGAGGTCTTTATATATTCTTAATATCATTCCTTTATCATATATCTGTTTACAAATGCTTTCTCCCAGTTTGTGGATTGTCTTTTCATTTTCTTATAATGTTTTTGGAGAGGAGTTTTCAATTTAACAATTTTTTTCTTTTATAATTCATGCTTTTTGTGTTCTGGTTAAGAATTTTTTGCCTAATCCAAAGTCACAAAGATTTTCTCCTATGTGTTTGTCTGGAAGTTTTATAGTTTGGGTTGTACATTTTTAGTTTTGTGATCCTCCATTTCAAGTTAATTTTTATATATTAGTTGAGATTCATTATTTTTTTAATTTTTTTTTTTAGGTGGTAGCAGGGATTGAACCTGGGATCTTGTACGTGGGAAACAGACGCTCAAACCATTGAGCTACACCCGCTTCCCAATTCATTATTTTTGAATATCATTATGCATTTGTTTTAACACCATTTGTTGAAAGGACTCTCCTTTCTTCGTTGAATGAATTTTTTTGACAATGTTGTTGAAAATCGATTGACTCTTAAGAGGGTTGTGGCCCTTTATTCTTTGCCATTGATCTCTATGTCTGTCCTTTCACCAATACCACACTGTCTTGATTACTATTACTTTATTTTTTAAGTCTTGACATCTGGTAGTGAGCATTCTCCAACTTTATTGTTCATTTTCAAAACTGGCTTCATAAAATGAGTTGGGAAGTGTTCCTGAATCCTCTTTTGGGAATAGGCTGTGTAGAATTTGTATTATTTCTTCCTTAAATGTTGATGTAATTCACCACTGAAGCCAGCTGGGCCTGGAGTTTTCTTTGTTGGAAGAGTTTAAATTACACATTCAATTTATTTAATGGATATATGTCTATTCAGTTTATCTTCTTAAATGAAATTTGGTAGTTGTGTCTTTTAAGAAATTTGCACATTTTATCCAAGATAATCAAGTTTATTGGCATAAAGTTGTTCATAGGATTACCTTATCTTTTTTAATGTCTGTACGATCTATAGTGATGTCTCTGTCTTGCTACAGATCATGGCTATTAGTGGGGTTTTTGTTTGTTTGTTTGTTTGTTTCTTCCCTTAATCAGTCTGGCTAGAGGTATAGCAATCTTACCCAGTTTTTCCCCCCAAAGAACCAGCGTGTAGCTTCATTGATTTTCTCTGTTTTTATTTTCAGTTTCACTGATTTTTGTTCTTATCATCACCATTTTCTTCTTTCTGCTTGCTTTGGGTTTAATATACTCTTCTTTTTCTAGTTTCTTAAGGTAGAAGTCTAGATCATTGATTTGAGATCCCTCTTCTTTTCTAATGTAAACATTTAATGATGTAAAATTCCTGTTAGCATTGTTTTAGCTACATCCCACAAATTTTAACATGTTGTGCCTTTTTTTCCATTTAATTCTATCTATTTTCCCTTATAACTTCCCTTTTGACTCTTTGGTAATTCAGAAGTATGCTGATTAATTTCTGAATGTATAAGAATTTTCTAGATATCTTTCTGATATTGAATTTTAGTTTAATTTCATTGTAATCGGAGCACATATTTTTTGTAACATTCCAGTTCTTTTAAATTTGTTAAAGTGTGTTATATGGTCTGTATTTGTGAATGTTCCATGTGCAGCTGAAAATAATTTGTAGATTCTGGTGTTGGGTAGAGTGATCTATAAATGTTGGTTAGGTCAAACTGGTTGATAGTATTGTTCTGCTCTTTTCTATCCAAACTGATTTTCTAACTACATGTTCTATTGATTACTGAAAGAAGAATATTGAAGTCTTCAACTATAACTATTTCTCCTTTTACTTCTTTTTTTTTTTTAAAAGATTTACTTATTTATTCCCACCCCTACCCCCATTGTTTTTGTGCTTGCTGTCTGCTCTCTATGTGTTCTTCTGTGTCTGTCTTCTCTTTAGGCAGCACCGGCACCCAATCCTGAGACCTTCGAGGTGTTCAATCTCTTGCGCCACTTCAGCTCCCTGGTCTGCTGCATCTCTTATTGTCTCTCCACTGTGTCTCTTTTTGTTGCATCACCTTGCTGCGCCAGTTCTCTGCGCGGGCCAGCACTCTGCGCGGGCCAGCATTCCTGCGCGGGCCAGCACTCTGCGCGGGCCACCATTCCTGCACTGGCCAGCACTCCGTGTGGGCCAGCACTATGCATGGGCCAGCTCTCCGTGCAGGCCAGCTCGCCATGTGGGCCACCTTGCCTTTCACCAGGAAGCCCTGGGAATCAAACCCTGGACCTCCTATATGGTAGATGGGAACCCAATTGTTTGAGCCATGTCCGCTTCCCATCTTTTTTTACTTCTATTAGTTTTTTCTTCATCTCTGTTGAAGCTCTGTTAGGTTTATACACAATGAGAATTGTATCTTCTTGGGCAATTGACCCTTTCATGTTTATGTAATGTTCCTCTTTATCCTTGGTAATATTTCTTGTTCTAAAATCTACTTTTCTGATATTAATATAGCCACTCCAACTTTCTTATGGTTAATGTTTCTATGGTATTTATACTTTTTATCCTTTTACTTTTAACCAATTTATGTTGTTATGTGCTAGTGGGTTTCTTGTAGACAGCATATTGTACGGCCTTGCTTTTTTTTTTTTTCACAATATGACATTATGGTGGTTCTTAAGTTGTCTAGTATTACCTGGCCTTGCTACTTCTCCAAGTTACATCTCATTACACTCTCCCTCCTCACTTCCCTTCCACCATACTAGCCTTAATTCAGTTTGTAGAACTTGTGAAATTCTTTCTTGCTGTAGGCCATTGTGCTTGCTGCTGCCTCTGCCTTGAATAGTCTCACACCCTATGGCCTCCTACCATCTCCCCACTCCAGCCTCCCATGGTAAATACCCTTCTTGTCCTTCAGTTCTCAACTTCTTCACAGAGCCTTTCTTTTTTGACCACCCTATCTAGAGTAGGCCCTCTCTAGTCTTTGTAACAGAATCATGCTTATTTCTCTCTAGCCACAATCGGAATCTCTGTTTACCTTCCATGCCTATTTGTTTATTATATTGCCCCTTTTACCCCATGAAAATGCCATCTTTATGAAGGCAAAGGGATCTTGTCTGTTTTGTTCTCCATCGAATGTTTAGCATTCAAGAAAGAGTACACTGTCTGGCATATAGCTATATGTTCATTGAATAAACAAATGAGTAATGTTTAAAATTTGGCTCTTTCCAGGAGTTAGATGACCTTACACAAATGTGTATATCTCTATCAAGTAGAAATGTCCATGCTAAGTTATTTTGCTGATGCTGTATTGATTAGGCACTTTGTTGCAAGGCACAAATACATTTTTAAAAAGTTGACTAGTGTTTTGTTTGTTTTGGCTAGTGTTTATAAACATGAAATTATAAAAGTTTGTGACTCCTGAAAGGTACGTTTTTTTGAGTCATTATTTATACTTGTTAAATTACCCTTTGCCATTAGCAGTCACTTACACACCCCAGCTAATCTGTACTGGTGTTCTTACTGTATACCCAAGTATACAATCTTTGTAGTACACTTTATAACATTTAATTTCATTTTTCTAAAAGCACAGGAAATTCACAAAAGTGCCAACACAACCAAGAGAGATTACACTGAAAAGAGGTTACTGATACAGGTTTCTAACAAATTCAGAATTAGATAAATTGAAAACATAACTCAAAACGTCATAATCACTTAGACATGCCTTTTTAGTTCATTTGCACATTTGCACATGTAGTGAGATGGGGTGCTCTGCCTAGACTTGACATTTGATAACTAAGGTAGAGCTCTGTTAAAACTGTAGTAAACTGAGATGTGAGAGCCTATTTATCATTAGTCGGTCATTAAGATCAACAGACTGCTGGTGGGAAGAGGGACACGGTCTGCTTAGAAAGTAATTAACACTTTTATTTTTAAGGGATGTAAGTGTAGACTTACAATGTTAAGATGCTATTTTAAAGAGTAACTTATAACGATAAGGAATTTCCAGGTGAGATAATGGAATGAGAAGATAAAAGAATGTACATTTCCTGCTGCAAACCCAGATAAATTTTGGATTAAATATAGCAAAAACCAAAAAATCTTTTCATATATAACCCTGTTTGAAGGCAGGAATGGCAAATATGCTGGTGCCAGAGGGAACTTAGAGATTGGAAGTTAAAGTCTTGAGGCCTGTGAGACAGTAATTGGGCTGCATATTGGCCTCTGGGGTTTAACCCAGACTTCGGATGAGAGTTGAGACAATAGGCTGAATATATAAGTAGTAACTAAAAGAAGACAGCTTATTAAAGAGTATTTTTACCTCGTGAATCAGATCAGATACAGTAAATAAACTAAGAAACCATTTCTAAATAAGTGTGATCCATATATTTTTATGATGTTAAGTAAAACAAAATGATCTGGCAATTTATCTATTTAAACTTGAATGAAGCTGAGTGTTGCTATTACTCTTCTTTTAGGCCTCTTCCCCCATTGAGTTTTCATTTTATTGCATTTTAAATAAAGTTGTAGAAATTACAGTAGTCTCTTTGCCATTAATTTTGTTTGTTTCCTGAAAACTTTATATGTTTCAGTTTAGGAGACACTAACTCATAATAATAAAATATAGGGCAAATTTGGAGTCACTTATATGCTGTGATAGAAACAGCCAAATAACATAGGCTTCCATCCTTATGTTGTTTTAATTATGCCCATAAAGGAATCATTGCAAGAACATTTAATGTTTCAAAGGTCTGGAGGGATAGATCATGTGTTAGGAAAAATGAAGTTGCTTTAGCAGCTAACTCCTCTTTTTCAATATAAGGGCCTAGGAGAAATTTACAGAATCCATTACCTCTATAAAGGAATAACACCATTTGCTGGGGAATTCTTAGGTTTAAGTATCCTTCCAATAAAATGAATAACATGGTAGAGTGGTTCATGAGATAATATCATTATGTTAAAACGACTCAAATTGCACAGACTACAACATTCAACTTTCTTCTTTTCCTAGAATTGATTCTTGATTTGAAATTTTTAAAAATTCATTTAACATTTTGATACTGGTTTTAAATTGTTATCCTTAAAGCATACCAAGAAGAATAGTAGTGCCAATTATTTAAAAGCAATTTTGTTAGGTCACAGTCTTTTCTGAAAAATTTTAATGTAATTTAAATGCTGGGATTTTATTTCAAGCTTTAATTTTTTCTTTTGATCATTTTACTTGATACTTAGCAAAAGTGTGTTCTAGCCAGATGTGCTTCATTAATGACCAATTCCTGAGTCATTACTGTTTCAAAGAGAATTTATTTGCTTGTGCACAGCAAAGGAGGACAGTGGCCTAAGGGCCCCAAAACTGCCTCCAGGAACTGTAGTCATCTTGATAGTTTTATAATATCCAGGTTTAGCAGGTTATGCTGATGAGTAATTGGGGTGGAGCTGGCTCAGTTTCCTTCATTAATGAATTAATAAGTAAGGGGCTGAAGAGGATGGGG
>PVKH010020663.1:0-14526 GCA_004027955.1 Chaetophractus vellerosus | reverse complement strand
ACTACTCCTGATTATTCTATCTCCCTTATCTCCTACCTTATCTCCTAGGTATATCACTAAATGTTTCTGCAATCCTGCTTCCCCATTATCATCCTGGAATTCTTATCAGTTTATTTACACCCCTCATGTGCTTTATCTGCTTGCTCCCCTGCACATACCCTCTGATGTTGACTGTGAAAAAAAATCCTGAATAAAGGGCTGTCCCCTTTTCCATCTATTTTATTCCTCCTTCCCCCACCCCTTTGGGCCCATGGTGAACACCAGGCTTCACTCCTTGAAGGACAAGATTCATAGTCACTTTTAGCTTCAATGAGGGCTTGACACACTAGTCTGTCCTCCCCTTGTAGGCACTGCTGATGGTCTCAAGTGACTTCCATCCCTCTGTTTGAGAACATAGTGGGCTTCCCTAGGATGAAAGTCAAACTCCTTCCCACTCATTACGTGGTTCTCTATGCACTGATTCAACACACTATGCCAAGGCGATTACGCAAATGCTCCCTAGAAGTCTGCTCCAGGTGTACCCTGGCCTGAATGCCCCCATCCAACATTCTGAACCAGTAATGCTTCCTTGTCATATTGCCAAATGAGCATTCCCAACGTTGTAATTTCAACCGTGTACCCACCAATCACATGTTCACCTGCTTTCTCCCCTAAATCTCCCCCAGTTCCATGGACCATCCAAACCCCCTTCCCCACTCCCCAATCTGCTCCCCTGTCAAACCTGTACCAACAAATCCAATTTTACCACTATACTCCTTTAATATCCCTTCAATGAAAACTACACATTTCCACCTTGTCATCGATTTCACTTGTATGAGTTTTGGCTCATAACCTTCTCCTCCCTTTCCCTTTCCTGTAAACCTATCTTCCAGAGACTAGCTCTGTGACTCTGTTCAGTTTGCTTTTTTTATATCAGTGAGGTCATGTAATATGTGTCCATCAATGCCTAGCTTACTTCACTGAACATAAGGTCCTCAAGGTTCATCAATGTTGTTCCTTATGTTAGTACTGTTTCCTTCTTACAGCTGAGTAATGCTCCATTGTATGTATATACCACATTTTGTTTATCCATTCATCAGTTGATGGGCATTTGGGTTGATTCCAACTTTTAGCAATAGTGAATAATGCCACTATGAACATTGGTGTGTATATATCTGTTCGTGACCTTGCTTTAAATTCTTCTGGGTATTTACCTAGTAGTGGAATTGATGGATCATATGGCAGATCAATAGCTAGTATTTCAGAAACTGCCAAACTGTCCTCCACAGTGGCCGCATCATTTTACATTCCTACCAGCAGATGATGGAGGTTCTCATTCCTCCACAACCTCTCCAACCTTTGTAGTCTTCTGTTTCTTTAATAGCTGCCAGTCTAATGGGTCTAAGGTGGTATCTCATTGTAGTTTTGATGTGAATTTCCCTAATTGCTAGTGACATTGAGAATCTTTTCATGTGCTTTTTAGTCATTTGTATTTCATCTTTGGAGAAGTGTCTTTTCAGGTCATTTGCCCATTTTTTAAAAGGATTGTTTGTCTTTTTATTTTCAAGGTGTACAATTTCTTTGTATATGATAGATAATACACACCTATCAGATATATGGTTACCAAATATTTTCTCCCTTTGGGTAAGCTACCTTTTCATTTTCTTGACAAATTCCTTTGAGGTGCAAACATTTTTAATATTGAGGAGGTCTCATATGTCTCTCTTTTATTTTGCTGCTCATGCTTTGGGTGTGAAGTTCTTGAAATCATTTCCTATTACAAGGTCCTGTAGATGTTTCCTTACATTATCTTCCAAGGTCTTTTTGGTCTTGGCTCTTATATTTAGATATCTGATCCATCTTGAGTTAATTTTTGTATAGGCATGTGAGATGGTGTTTCTCTCTCATTCTTTTGGTTATAGATATCCATTCTCCAAGCACCATTTTAGAAGAGGCCATTTTCTCCCAGTTGTGTGGGCTTTGTGGCCTTGTCAAATATCACATGACTGTATATGTGAGGATCTATATCAGAACTCATGATTCAGTTCTATTGGTCAGTATGTCTATACTTTTGTCAATATCATGCAGTTTTGACTACTGTAGCTTTAGAGTATGTTTTAAAGTCAGGTAGTGTGATTCCTCTGATTTCAGTTTTCTTTTTCAATATGTCTGGATATTCAGGGCCTCTTGCCCTTCCAAATAAATTTCGTAGTATGTTTTTCTGATTCATTAGAAAATGCAGCATTGCTTTTTATTGGTGTTGCATTAAATCTGTATATCAGTTTGGGTAGGATAGACATCTTAATGTTGATCAGTCTTCCTATCCATGAACAGGGAATATTCTTCCATTTATTTAAGTCTTCTTTGAGTTCCTTTAATAGTTTTGTAATTTTCTGCATATAAGTCATTTAAATCTTTAGGTAAATTTATTCCTAGGTATTCGGGTCTTTTAGTTCTACTGTAAATGATTTTTTTTTCCTGATTTCCTCCTCAGATTGCTCATTACTATTTTAAAGAAATGTTACTAATTTCTGCACATTGACCTTATAAGCTGTGACTTTATGGAACTCATTTATAAGCTCTAGAGTATTTGCTGTAGATTTCTCAGTGCTTTCTATGTATAAGATCATGTTGTTTGCAAATAGTGAAGTTTTTACTTCTTCCTTTCCAATCTGGATGCCTTTTATATCTTTTTCTTGACAAAGTACTCAAGCAAGTACTTCTAACCCAATGTTAAATAGGACCAGTGATAGTGGGCATTCTTGTCTACTTCCCAATCTTAGAAGGAAAGCGTTCAGGATTTCACCATTACATATGATGTTAGCTGTGGGTTTTTCATATATACCCTTTATGGTATTGAGGAAGTTTTCTTCCATCCCTGTATATTCTAGTGTTTTCTTAATCAGGAAATGGTGCTGTACTTTGTCAAATGCTGTTTCTGCATCTATAGAGATGATTATGTGATTTTTTTTCTTTCAATCTGTTTATGTGGTGTATAACATCGACTGATTTTCTTATATTGAATCATCTTTGCATACCAGTGATAAAGCCCATCTTGTCATGGTGTATAATTCATTTGATGTGTTCTTTAATATGATTAGCAAGTATTTTTTGATGATTTTAGCATCCAGATGCATCAGGGAGATTGGTCTATAGTTTTTCTTTCTTGTCGTGTCATTTGGCTTTGGTATTAGGGTGATGTTGGTGTCATAGAATGAGTTAGGCAATGTTCCTTACACTTCTATTTTTTGGAAGAGGTTAAGCAGGATTTGGTGTTAGTTCTTTATGGAATGTTTCATAGAATTCACCTGTGATGCCATCTGGCCCTGGGCTCTTCTTAGTTGGGAGACTTTTGATGACTGATTCTATCTCACTACTTGTGATTTGTCTGTTGAGTTCCTTAGTTTCTTCTTTCATCCATGTAGGGGGTTTCTAGGAATTTGTCCATTTCCTTTAAATTGTCCATGTTGTTCACATATAATTTTTCAAAGTGCCCTCTTATAATATGCTTTATTTGTTTGGGGTCAGGGTGATATCCCATGCCTTATTTCTTATTTTGTGTATTTGCATCTGCTTTTTTTCTTTGTTAGCCTAACTATTGAATTGTCAATTTTATTGATCTTCTCAAAGAACCAGCTTTTGTTTTTATTTTTTCTATTTCTTTCTTATTTTTTATTTCATTTAGCTCTCTTCTGATCCTTATTTCCTTCTTTCTACTTACTTTGGGGTTAGTTTGTTGTTCTTTATCTAATTCCTCCAGGTGTGCAGTTAGGTCTTTGCTTTTAGCTCTTTCTTCTTTTTTGATATATGCATTTATGGCTTGATTTTCCCTCTCAGTACAGCTTTTGCTGCATCCTATAGGTTTTGATATGTTGTGTTCTCATTTCCATTCATTTCAAGGTTGTTACTGATATTTTTTGACATTTCCTCCTTGACCCACTGTTTTTCTAAGAGTGTGTTGTGTAACATCCATATCTTTGTGCCTAATCTGGTTCTCTGGCCCTTTCTGATTTCCAGTTTCATTCCATTGTGTTGAGAGAAGTTACTTTGAATAATTTCAATCTTTGTGAATTCATTGAGTGTTGTTCTGTGGCCTAGCATGTGGTCTATCTTGGAGAATGATCCATGTGCACTTGAGAAGGATGTATATCCAGCTGTATTTGGGTGTAGTGTTCTGTATATGTTTAGTAGGTCCAGATCCTCTAATGTATTATTCAAAGTCTTTATTTCTTTATTGTTTCTCTGTTGAGATGTTCTAATGGTGATAATGGTGTATTAAGTCCTCCAATATTACTGTAGAAGCATCTACTTCTCCACTTAGTTTTTCCAGTGTTTGCCTCATGTATTTTGAGGTGCCCTGATTAGGTGCATACATGTTTATGATTGCTCTTTCTTCTTGAAAGGTTAGCCCTTTTATTAATATATAGTGTATATCTTTGTCTATTACAATAGTTTTGCATTTAGAGTCAATTTTGTCTGATATTAGTATACCTTTATTGGTTATTGTTTGCTTGTAAAATTGTTTTCCAACCATTCACTTTCAGTCTTCTTGAATCTCTGAGTCTAAAGTGTGTTTCTTATAGACAGCATATAGATGTGTCTTATTTCCATATCCATTCTGCCAGTCTGTGTCTCTTGACTGGTAAGTTTAGTCCATTGACATTCAATGTTGTTATTGTCACAGAGGTACTTTACTTAGATTTGCATTATTTTATTTGTGTTTATGTCTGTCATATATTGTTTTTATTACTCTTTTTGCCTTTTTAGTTGTTCTTACACTGTCCTCCAACTCTCTCTGTTCTGTTTTATCCTTTCAACCTGCAGAACTACTTTTAGTATTTCTTGAAGTGCAGGTATCTTATTAACATACTTTCTTAGATTCTGTTTGTGAATATTTTGAACTCTCCCTCATTTTTGAATGCCAGTTTTTCTGGATAGAGAATTATTGGCTCAGTTTTTTTCTTTTAGCACTTTAATTATGTCATACATCTGCCTTCTTGCCTCCATTACTTCAGATGAGAAATCAGTGCTTAATCTTATTGAGCTTCCCTTGTATATGATGGTTCTCTTTTCTCTGGCTGCCTTCCCAATTCTCTCTGTCTTGAGCATTGGACAATTTGTCAAGTAAATATCTTGGAGTAGGGATATTGGGATTTATAATGTTTGGGGTGTGCTGCACTTCTTGGATATGTACATCCACCTCATTCAACAGGGTTGGGATGTTTTCAGCCATTATTCCTCCAACATTCCTGTGGACCCCTTTCCCTTCTCTTCTCCCTTTGGGATGCCTATAATGCATATGTTTGTGTATTTTATGTTCTCATTCAAGTACTTGAGTCCCTGCTGGATTTTTTCTATCTATTTATCTATCTGTTCTATTATTTGTAGATTTAAGGTGCACTGTCTTCCACATCACTAATTCTTTCCTCAGCTGGTTCAATCTGCTGTTGTGTGCTTCCACTGTATTTTTGATTTCTTGGATTGTGCCATCCATCACCATCACATCTGTTATCTTTTTATGTATATTTACAATTTCCTCAGTACATTCTTCTAGTGTCTTCCTAATATCCTTAATTTCTTATTTCACTTCATTAAGTTGATTTATGATAGTTGTTTGGACAGCTCTGATTAGGTGTTTAAGGTTCTGCATTTCCTCTTGGTTTTTGTTTATTCATTGGACTGGACCATGTCTTCCTGTTTCTTAGTGTGGCTTGCATTTTTTATTGGTTTCTAGTCATCTGTTTATCTCAGTGTGTTTATTCTGTTGATTGCCTTCTCTCTCTGCTCTATGGTTTTATTTTGTTGTTTTTGAATGTGGAAAGGTTTTATTTTGACTCTTCATTCCTCTTATTCTATTTCCTTGACATTGTCTATGTTCCCTTGAAAAAAAAAAGTTAGTAACAGAGAAATAGGAAGAGATAGGAAGAGAGAATGGGTAAAATATTAGTGATAATATTAAAAGGTAGGAGAGAGACTATACAAGATGTAGGCAATTGAATAATTAACCCAAGTAAGAAATACAGAAAAAATAAGATTAGAAAAGTGGATTAGAAACAAACTAATATGAAACATGAAATGAATAAAAATTAATTAAAAGTCCAGAATGATGAGAACAGGGTAAAAGAAAAAGTAGAAGAGAGAAGGAACAAAAGAAAAAAAATTAAAAAGTAAACACAATGTATGAAAGAGAGAAATGAGTACAAGAAAAATTGAAGACCATGCCCAAAGAGGTGGAATGAAAGAATAACAAAACAGAAAATATAAGGTTGAAGGACACAAAAGATATAGCATAGGTAGAGGAAGTTGGGAAACAAAAGATAGAGACAAAAAAACAACAGAGAAACAAATGAAAGGAGAATACATCAACAAGAAATTAAGACAGCAGTTACTTGCTTTTTTTGTTAAAAAAAAAAAGAAAAAGAGGAAGATGACAGGAAAATGATCAAAAAGCCAAGATAAAAACAGAAAAATAAGAGTTTTATCTTGGACCTCTGGTGATCTTCTGTCTGTTACTATTCAACAATCATCTGCAGCCTGTTCTCTGAAGGTTTTAAGCCAGGTTTTAGTGAGTAAAATAAGGAAAGTAAAAAAGGAACCTCTTTTTTAAAAAAATAAGAGATCCAATAAAAAACAAATACAAAGAAGATGTCAATATGTTCCCTGTCAAAAAGTTTCACTGGATACTTAACCTTGTATCTTTTCTCAAAGAAGAGACAGGGATCAAACCAGGGACCTTCTATAGTCTAAGCTGGAGTTTTTCCAATGAACTATTGTGCCTTCTTAGGTTAGCAAGACTTTTCTCTATTCCTTCACAGTTACCTCTGCCTCCTTTGTGATGTAAATTCTCTTTACCTAGGCTGCTAGGCATGGCCACCTGCCTGAGGAGATCCCTCTCCCCTATTCCTGTCATGTCAGGGTCCCTTCTGACACCTAAAAGGGACTTGGTTAGCTAAAATAACCACAAAGTTAACACTCTCCACCTTCTCCATCCCCATCTCCTCCCAGGGAGGTTGCCACTATACTCCTTTTGGAGGAGGAATCCAGGGGCTCCACTTAGGCTGTTTGTCCTGAGGGGAAGGTATAAGAAACACAGGCATGAGAAACTCTAGATGTTTTGCTAGCTTCCTTTACTTTCTTGCACCCTCCTAGATTACCAGAGAACTCCCCCCCCCCATATATATCTAGAGGTGCTGGCAGGGAGGAAGAAATCTATTCTTCTCTTAGTCAGATACTATTTACTAGGTGTTTTAGCCTCACCTTATATCTCAGGGGTGGGAGAGAGAAGCCCTTCCCATAGACCTGGAGGATCAGTAACTCACAATTTGCTATTTTGGCTTCCTCCTTTCTGTTTCTGACTCTTCTGTTAGTTGTGAAGCATTTTCTCGGTCTGTTATACCCCTAAGCAGAGCACCAAGGCAGTCCTAGACTCCCTCTCAGTTGTTTTAGTAAAAATTAAGTTTTATCTGTCTACCTTATTAGCCATATTCCCACCCACACATTTTTTCACAATACATGTTACATATTATGTCCTTATATACTGTATACCCAAAATCATAGATTTATCATTACATTTTATGCACTTACAATTTTGAACTACAAGGAATTAAAAAGTGGATTTTATGTTTTTTTATTAGAGATTTTGTGCATTTACAAAACAATCATGCTTAATATACAAAATCCCCTTATATCACCTCACCACAAATGCCTTGCATAGGGTGTCGAAAATTTGTTACAAATGAGGATGGCATTTTTTGTATAATTGTATTATTTTAAATATTATTTACCTTTTTAAAATTGATGATGGATTATTAAAATCATTCTATCATCAACTATTCACATTAGGTGAATTTTCTCTTATACCATCTATTATTACCACCTTTTATTAATTATATTCATTTACTATAATTCATTAATGAATATTTTTAACTTGTACTATTAACTATAGTCTATAGTTTACAATAGGGTTCATGGTGTGGTACAGTGCACTGTTTTATATTTTAATTTTTATTATAATAATATATACCTCCTAAAGTTTCTAAAACAAATTCAAATGTATAGTTAAATAATATTGTTTACACTCACAATAATGTACTTCCATCACCACCATCCATTTGCAAACTTTTACCAACAGCCCCTAAATAAAAAATTCTGTACAAGTCAAGCATCACTTCCACATTCTCTTACCCCAATCTATCTCCTGGTAACCTACATTCTAGATTCTAACTCTATTAGGTTGCTTATTATTATTAGTTCATAACAGTGAGGTTATACACTATTTGTCCTTTTGTGTCTGGCTTATTTCACTCAACATAATATCTTCAAGGTTCTTCTATGTTATTACCTGCATTAAGAATTGGTTGCCTTTTACTGCTGAGTAGTCTATTTATTGTACGTGTATACCACATTTTATTTATCCATCCATCAGTTGATGGACACTTGGGTTGCTTTCATATTTTTGAAAATGACAATACTGCTGCTAGGAACACTGTTGTCCAAATATCTTTTCAAATCCACTCTTTCAGTTTTTCTATGCAAATACTTAACAGCAGGATTGCTGGGTCATATGATAGTTCTATACTTAGCTTCCAGAGGAACTGCCAAACTGTCTTCCACAGAGGTTACACCAGTTTACATTCTCAGCAGAAATGAGTGAGTGACCTTATTTCTCACATACTCCCTAAAACTTTTAGTTTTCTGGGGTTTTTTATAGTGACCATTCTAGTAGGTGTGAAATATGTCCTTGTAGTTTTTATGTGCATTCCCTAATAGCTAGTAAAGTTGAGCATTTTCTTTTAAAACTCTTTATCCAGTTCTTATTTGGAGAAATGTCTATTAAATTCTTTTGCCCATTTTAATTGGGTTTTCATATTATTATGGAGTTATACAATTTCTTTATATATTCTGTATGTTAAACCCTTATAGAATATGTGGTTTCCAATACTGTCTCCAGTTGAGTGAACTTTATTGAAGAAGTCCTTTGATGGATAAAACATTTTTTTGAGGCGGTCCCATTTATCTATTCTCTGTGTTCTTATTGATACTCAGTCTAGATGTTCTATCTATTGTTGACAGCAATATATTGAGTCTCCAATCATTGTATTTCAGATGTTTATTTCTCCCTTCACTTTTGCCAGTGATTGCCTCATATATCTTTGGGCCTCCAGCTTAAATTAATAAATATTTATTACTGTTATTTCTTTTGGTGGGTTGCCCAATTAATATATAGTGACATTCACTGTCTCATAAATACAGTTTTGCATTTGACATCTATTTTGTCCTATATAAATAAAGCTAATTCAGCCCTTCTTTTTTTGGTTACTATTTGCATGGAATATCATTTTCCAGTCTTTCACTTTGAACCTATCTGTGTCTTTGTGTTTAAGATGAGTCTCTTGTAAACAGCATATAGTTAGATCATGCCCCATAATCTGTTCAATCTATGTCTTTTGATGAGTGTGAGTAATCCATTAGCATTCAACCTTATTTATTTGTAAAGCCAGTATTCACTTCAACCATTTTATCTTTTTTAATGTCATATTTTTGTCTCTGTTTTCACATTTTTTGTAATCTTTTCTGATAATCTTCATTTTCACACTGCAAGGCAGTCTCTCTTGTCTTTCCTTTCAACCTGCAAAACTACATTTAATGTTTCTGGTAAAGGAAGTCTCTTTGTGACAGACTCACAGTTTATGTTTACCTGTGAATATTTTTAACTCTTCCTCATTTCTGAAGGTCAGTTTTGCTGTACAAAGAATTTTTGGCTGGCAGTTTATATTGTTCAGTACATTAAATATATCATATCACTTCCATTTCACCTTCATGGTTTCTGCTGTGAGATCAGCACTTAGTCTTATTCAGAATACCTTGAATGTGACAAACTGCATTTCTCTTTCTGCTTCAGAATTTTCTCCTTATCTTTGCCACTTGACATTCTGATTAGTATATGTCTTGGAGTATGTCTCTTAGGATTTTCTCTCTTTTGAGTATGTTACACTTCTGGGACATATATATTTATGTCTTCACAAGAGTTGGGCAATGTTTGGCCTTTATTTACTCAAATATTCTTTCTTCCCATTTTCTCTTCTCTTGTCCTTCTTATATGCACCCATGATGCATATGTTTGTGAGCTTCATGCTGTCTTCCAAATCATGAGACACTACCCCAATTTTTCCATTCTTTTCTCTATCTGTTCTTCTATCTGTGAAATTTCAAATAGCCTATCTTCCAGTTTACTAATTCATTCATCTGCCTGTTTAAATCCTGTTTAAAAAGGCTCTAGTGTTTATTTGTATCTATATTTTGTAAAAACAGTCTTATACATATAATATCACCCATATTTGTATTTTACATGAGGTTTCACTATGTTATACCATCTCATGGTACATATTTTAGCTTTCCTTTTAGTAATATATGTGATCCTAAGATTTATCCTTTCAACCTCTCTCATACCCATATAATAGCCCTGTGAGTTACAAACACTATGATGTGATTTCAACATTTCTATTCATTTCAAAAGATATAAACAACTTTTCCCCCAATTATGCACATATTAAGCCTCAGCTTTCCATTCTACAAATAATCTAGGGAGATGGAAACTCAGTAACATCTATATAAAGCAAGGAAAGCATGAAGAGATTGAGAGGGGATGAGTTTATTTGTTTGTTTCGTTTGTTTACTATTATTGGAACAATGAAAATGTGCTAAAATGATTGAAGTGCTAAATGCACAACTATGTGATTATAGTGAATACCATTTATTGTACACTTTGGATGGATTTATGCTTTATTAATATGTACCAATAAAATTGATTTGTTAAAAAGGCTGTGGGGACTTTTCTGAAAATAAAGTGAAGCTTACCTTTTCATTGTCATCATTCACAAACCAATAAAAAATGCTTCTAGTGTATTTTGAATCTCTTCTATTGTATCTTTCATCCCTAAAATTTCTGTTATTTTTTTTCATAATTTCAAATTTTTCTTTATGCTCACAGTTGTCTTCTTAATTTCCTTTATTGATTTAGGAGATTATTTGAACATCTTTGATTAGCTTTCCAGATTCTGTGACTCCTCTGAAGTTTTCATTTGTTCCTTTGACAGGCAATATTTTTCTGTTTCTTATAATGGCTTGTTATTTTTCCTGATGACCAGGCTTCTAATTATCTTTATGTCTTTAAATTCAGAGTCAGTTTATCTCTCTTCCCAAGGGTTTTATTTGATTGGTTTTGTGTAAATGTTCTTCTTTGAGACTTACTCTGCCTTACTCTAGACTTTAGAATGGTCCAAGTTTAACTGATCAAATTTACTCAGTTCTTCTTCATCTGATTCTTGCCCTGGATATGAGAAACAATTTTTTTTTACACATATCCTGTCCCCCCCTTTCTGCTTGTTCTTGCTGTGTTCATTTTTGCATTCTTCTATGTCTGCTCTTTCTCCCCCTGTTGTGGGGATGTGCTAAGTCAGCTCACCAGTGAGCAGTGGCCTTCCCCAATCATGGGAAGCTTGCCCTGCTGGTGGGTGACTCTGTCCACTCACGGGTGGCTCTGTTCTGCTCATGGGTGATTTGCCTTGCCCGTGGTGTCTTTGCCCTGCCCATGGTGGCTTTATTTTGCCCTGCCCACAGTGGCTCTGTCCCACCCATGGCAGCTTGCCCCCTCAAGGTGGTCTGCCCCACTCAGGAGAGGTCCCCAGGAACTGAACCTGGGGCCTCCCATGTGGTGTACTGGCACCCTATCCACTGGGCTACAGCTGGCCCTGAAACAATTTTTAAGATTGAAATTGTCTGCAAATTTTTCCCTTCCAGAAGAATGTTTCCTTTCCTCTATTCCTTTTCTGGGATTCTTGATCAGTTTTTGTTTGTTTTTATTTTGCTTCCAAAGTTTTTACCCTCATTTCATATTTTCTACGTGCTTTTCTTGGAGGGCAAATCTTGGGAGAAGAGACACCCCAGAAAGGACTTTCCCAAGTCAGTCTTTATCAGCCAAAATAGGGCCAGGGACCCATGAAGTAGGGACAAACCATCTCCAAAGGGTACTTAGAGGGAATCAGGAAGGACACCAGAAGACTCTTTGACAAGTCCCCAAAGCTCAGCTTTCCTGGCCTGCCCAGCATATTCTGCCCATCAGTAAACTGTTCCCAAAAGCCTGAGGAAGTGCTAAGTCATTAAATATCCAATATCTCTGCTCCTCCACCTTTGTCTGCTGTGAGCTGAAACAATATCTCAAAGCCTGGACTAAGTGATCCAAATGCACTAACTATAAGTCATGATCAGTGATTGACTGTGCCCACCTCTGTTCTTGTGGAAGATAATAAGATTATATATTTATTTATTTATTTATTTATTTATTTATTTATTTATTTATCACCAGTAAGTTCTCTAAGGACTGGATCCTGACATCACCCACATTGTGATGGCAAAATCAGCCATCACATAGAAAGAAAAACTGTTCTTTATTGTAGTTTATCAGTCTCTTCCTCCTGATCTTCCCTGGATGCTGTCCAGTGTCCTGGCCTTCAGAGCCTCAGAACAGTTGTTTAAAATGTTCCTGTCTGCTTAATAGCTGTTTTGTTCCTCCATCTTTCCTGGAAGTCCAATATAATATTACTGGTGCTTTTAATTACACAAATGTTACCTTTACTGCAAATATTAATTTTTCATACTGATTCAATCCACTGACAAGTTTCCTTTTCTTTTAGTATGGAGAATCCCCTTTATTTTTGAATTTTTGGCATTTGTAGTGATGAGGAACTATTTTAGATTTTTAAAATTCTTTTTGAAAGACTGTATTGCCAGATATAGTATTCATAGTGGGTAATTATTTCCTTTCATCACTTTTACTATTACATCCCACTGCCTTCTTGTTAGCATGGATTCTGTTGAGAAATTTGCACTTAATCTTATTGAGGCACACTTGTATGTAACACCTTTCTATTTTCTTGGAGCATTCAGAACTCTCTCCTTCTCCGTGGAATTTGACAGTTTGACCACAATGTGTCTGGGCATGTCCCACTGTGATATCATCCTAAAAGGGGATTATTAGGATTCTTGAATGGGTACATTTATGTCTTTTGCTACAATTAGAAAATTTCCTGTCATTGTTTCTTTGAATACTTCTTCTGCCCCTTTCTCTGTTTATTCTGTTCTACATCTCCCATAATGCCTTTATTGGTATGCTGGATTGTGTCACTAGGAATCAGGCTCACTTCAGTTTCTGTTTTTATTTTTTTCTATTCCTCAGTCTCAATCATTTCAACTGTCTTATCTTCCACTTCACTGAATATTTTTTCTGTCATTTCTGTTGGAATTCACCTCATTTAGTTAATTTCCATCTGTTTACTGAAATTATCATTTTGTTCATTTATCATGTCCTGATAATCTTTAGTTCTTTATGCATGTTTTAAAGCATTTTGAAGGTAATATTTTTTAAAGTCTTTTTCCAGAGGTCCATAGTTTTTTCTTTGTTGATAGTTTCTGATGACTTATTTTCTTTCTTTGGATGGGCCATGATTTCCTCTCTGTGTGTTTGTTTGATTTTTTATTTTGTCTTGCAATCTTTTGTTGTATACTATCCATTTTAATGTTGCAATGTGTTACCACTTGACTTTATTCCCTGAGCTGTCTGTTCCTTAATTTGTATCCAGCTAGTGATATGATAGATACTTCCTTGAAATGCAGATGTCAACCAAAAAAGAAAAGGAGAGAAAAACAACAACAACAACAACAACACTCAGTCTTTGCAAATGTTCTCTGTATAGGCTGATGCTGTCTGATGCTCTTTTATGAGACTAGGCCACTAAGCAAGAAGACCAGTTGGAAGCAAAAACACAGGCTCCTCTCAGTCTTTCCTGAGCCTATGTCTTATATTTGGCATGTAATCATGGCCATAGGGATTCCCTTTTTCACAGTTCCCTGTTCCCATGCTGCATTGACATATGCAGAAGCTATTTCTGCCTCCTGGGCAAGTTCTGGAAGACTAAGACAGAGATAAGTGTCCTGCCTCAGTCCTTCCAACTGCCAAACCATGTAATTTCACTGACATACAGGCAACCCAGGATGCATGTAAGGATGTAAGGGTTACTCTCCTCCCATCAGAATAGGGTTATGATATCCAGTTCTCCCAGCACCATTTGCTGATGTAACCAAAAGAATGAAAGAGGACTCCTATCTCACTCCCTTTATAAGAATCAACTCAAAGTGGATCAAATACCTAAATATAAAAGCCAGGACCATAGAACTACTAAAAGAAAATGTAGAGGAACATCTTAAAGACCTTAAGGTATGTGGTGGTTTCTTGGACATTATACCCAAAATAATAGCAACAAAAGAATAATAGATAAAAGGAACCTCTCAAAATTAAAAACTTTTGCACTTCAGGGACTTTGTCAAAAGTGTAAGAAGGCAGCAAACTCAATAGGAGCAAATATTTGGAAAGCACATATCTGATAAGTTTGCTATACATGATATATAACGAAATGCTGCAACTCAACAATAAAAAGACAAATGAACTGATTAAAAATGGGCAAAGGACTTGAATAGATTTTTTCCAAAGAA
>PVKH010020662.1:0-14530 GCA_004027955.1 Chaetophractus vellerosus | reverse complement strand
CCCCCCCCCCCCCCTTTCCTGTAACTTCCTTCTTCTCTGGTGTGACCCTATGTCTCTTTAGTGAACATCCATTTTGGTTCTAACATGCTAACTAGCCTGTTCCACACTTCCATTTACCAAATGCCAATAAACATTTTTGATTAATGATAGTTTTACAATTTGCTTTTAAAGAGAAGTTCATGCTATTTATCTTATCTTTCTTGTTTTTACAGAATCACCTTAAAGATATTCTGTCATCAGTTGTATCAAGAAGGAAAGCTTATCGGTTACGAGATGGTCATTTTAAGTATGCCTTTGGTAGTAATGTGACCCCCCAGCCATACTTGAAGAATAGTGTGGTAGCTTATAACAATTTAATAGAAAGGTAAATGAAGTTTCTTGTGATATTGCTTTCATCTTTTGCTAGTTGTTTACCCTATTGTTATGTAATAGACAACTGTTAAATAATTAATTGGTTCTATAAGTCTAAAGTACCTTTGATAGCAGTCCAATTTTACTTTTTTCAGGTTTCATCCTTCCATGATACCTAGTGAATTATTTTGGTACTCTTTATATCAAGAGTGAAGTTCCAAAGTTTGGCTGCTGCATGTGGGCTTAACAGGGTAGACTGGAGTAGCTCCCTTGGGCAGTGCCTCTCCCTGGTGGTGGAAGTGGGATCTTCTTAATCAGAAGTGTGGCCTGTGATTGTTGGGGTCATGGCCAGATTTCTTATGGTGGGAGGGGTGATAGGTGTTCCTCCAGGGCCTTCTCTGGCTCTTGCAGTCATAGCTCAAGAGTGGCCAGTGCTGGTTGTCATCACATTGCTCTCGGCAGCCGACTCTGCAGATCTGGTTGCACAGAGCTCTCTGGTCTCTGCTGGGATCCCTATTCCTCATCCCACTGAGGGCTCCCAGGCCCTCTCTTATGCCCCTGAGTCACTGCTTTATGACATGAACTAGATTACCTTGGTCTCTAGTTTTACCCTATGCTGTTTAAAAAAAAAAAAAAAAAAAAAAGATTTAGTCTGAATTTTAAGTCTTTGGGAAAGAAAAGCTATTACTATAATAATATAATTTTCTTCATGGTTACTGAAGTGACTGAATTTCTCTGAGCACTGGACTTTATGTATCTGGTAAGTTAGAGAGAAATAGATGACAGGAAGGCATAAATTCAGAGAAAAAAATATGATTTGGAGGACTGGCAGGAGGTATGATAAAGGTAAAGGGTGAGGGGTGGGAAAGCTGAGAAAAGAGTTGGACAGAGCAGATAGTATTGACACCACATGGAGGTGGCTTTGCCAATGCCCATTTCAAGGTTCTGGAGACCTTTACAGGGGTCACAAGGCCAGTTTTGAAGAGCACCATATTAAATTGGGCTATTTAGATGGTCACGTGTGAAGACTTTTTTTGTGTGTAAAATTCATGCAGTCATTGATTATCTGTTGGGGCTTATTTGTTTTCATTTGTAAATCATTTTTCTCTAGAGAAAATTAAAAAAAAAAAAAGTGGCTCCTTGTATTGGGTGAATGTTGGGAGCTGTATCTCTTGCCTTGGTCGGGGAGCCTGTCTCCCCTGCTGTCCAGTCCCTGGTAGGGCTTTTGTCTACTGTGGGCTGCTTGTTGTCACAGGGCTGCTTTGTCTGTTCCCTCAGAGCCATGCTAATGTTCCACTTGCACTTTCCTTGGTATTACTTCCTCATTCTTTTGTTTACCTCCTTACTTATTCCTCAAAATTGCATAGGCAGTCCTCCTACTGCATTATGATGCAAAACATATGCCCGAATTCCCAGCTTGTATCTGGGCTCCCAGCTTGTATTTGGGAAAATTGGTAAGATCTATATTAATTCTCCCCACTCTTCATTTTTTACTCTTGTTTCTTTTGTGCTTTATCATTATTTTCTTGCTTTTTTATTTCTGATCCTGTTGTCTCCAGCATTTACTTTCCTCTCCAGTCAGTTGTTTTCAATGTCATATTTCTTTAATTAAGGTTGATTATTTTTTTCAACTAGAAGCTCTTCAAGGGCAGGAAACCATTTTGGTTCAGTATGCTGAGGTTAGTAAATATTTTGCATTGTGGAGAGAGGAGGGTAAATTTTAACTAAAGAAAATTATGTGACAGTGCAAAACACAGTTTCACTTGTTTTGTTTCTAGCTTAACAGATGGGTTGCCTTTAAATATTTAAGTATAAATTCAAGTATATACTGGTTTAAAACATTGGATTTCTACTTCATTTTAAGATATTTTAAATAAGAATTATTCTAACAGCCGACACCTATTCCAGTTATTCAGTTGTCTCCATCTTAGTTGCTAGGAATATTTCTGAAAAAAACTTTTTTTTCAGCCCTCCAGCCTTTTCTGCTCCCTGTGCTGGTCAGAATCCAGCTTCCCACCCACCCCCTGATGATGCCGAGCAGCAGGCTGCACTCCTGCTGGCATGCTCTGGGGACACTCTACCTGCATCTTTGCCTCCGGTGAACATGTATGACCTTTTTGAAGCTTTGCAGGTAACTCTTGGGTCCTTGAAGTTTACCTAGATTTATGGATAGGTTAAAAGATACTGCAAGTCTGCAGATTTGTTCACTAGCCTTTTCACTTCTTGGCTTTTTTGTTTCTCATTTTTTATTGTTATTAAAGCCATTAATACAACCCTCATTTTTCAATTTCTGGGCCCTGGTTTCCCTCCTAATTGGCTTTCCCCCTCTACTCCCCACCCCACCTACCCCCCCTCACCCCCAAAAAAGGAAAAAAAAAAAAAAGGAAGAGAATTTACTTGTTCCCCGTATTCCCATTTTAGAATCTTGTTACTGATTCTGGGTTTCATTAGGTTCCAACTTAAAGTTTATAGGTTTGTGTCTGTTTTGTGAGTGCTTTGGTGATACAAACCCTAGTTTTTTTAATATGTTGAAAAAAAACAAGTATATTGAAGTATAATTGGAGACATGCTAATTTCTACATCACAGGTTCACAGGGAAGTAATCCCTACACATACTGTGTATGCTCTCAACATCGAAAGGATCATCATGAAACTCTGGCATCCAAATCATGAAGAGCTGCAGCAAGACAAAGTTCACCGCCAGCGCTTGGCAGCTAAAGAGGGACTTTTACTCTGCTGAATTAGGATTTGAGGGGGTGGGACCCTCAGCAAATTAATTGATTATTGAGAACAGAATGCTTTTGGGTTCACATTTCAAGGCTGAAGTGAATAGTGTATATATAACCTTTCCTATGGAAATGTGACATGAGTACATTTTGTGTTGCTACTGTGAAGCCATTAATATAAACCTGACTTTGATAATTACCCCTGTGTGTGTATATGTGTATCATATCAGTTATGGGAACAGGAACTGATGGGAGTTCTGTGCCCAGGATGGAGATGTTTTGGCATTTGAGACTTAGTATTCTATGTTGTAGATGACATCCTAGAAAAAGGAAGCTGTTGTAACTTAATCCCATGATTAGTGGGACATCCATGTGTTCAGTGACATCATATATTCTGTATCTGGCAAGTCTAGAATTTCTGCCTTTCTCCTAAAGAACTCTGTTCTTGCATTTTGGCTGAAATAATCTATACAGTGTTAAAAATCAGATAACTCCTTTAGTGAACAGTTGCATTTTTAACAGCTATAGGTAGCTTTCTGGAAATTCATCATTATAACTCTACAGAAAATATGAGCTGGCAGAGCTTTGCTAACAGACTATAAAATAAAGTCCTTTCTTTGCATTAAAAACCAAAATCAAACAAAACTCTTGGAATGCAGTAAATTTTACTTCTTTAGTTCATTTCGTTTATAGAGTTAATATGCTCAAAGATTTTGATTAGCAGGTTCATCTGTTAGTCCTATAGAATATGTTTTAAGAAGTTAATACGAACAAATTGGATTTGTGCTTGGTAACTCCCCTATTCCTATGAAATATCTATTTTCTATCCTTTCAAATTATAAAGTAAAAATAATTTACATTTGGCAGTGTTACTGATACCAGTTTTTCTTCTAGAGATATGTTGCTCTTAAGTAGTGTTGGTGGATAAATTAGAATTTACAGGTGGGTTTGTGTAGGTCTAACTGATGTAAATTATAGATATGTATATATGGTTCATATATCTGGATCTGTGTATTTGATTTTGTACTTTAAATGTGGCAAATAAACCTTTTGGGAGAAAACTATTTTTGTTTTGTTTTTACAAAGTAAATTATCTAAAGAATACTACTACCTTCTACAGAAACATGAAAAGCCCTGCTTTAAGAGAACTTGGCAGGGACTTTTCCAAAGAATGTAATAGATGAGAAAGATTAAAAAGCAGGTTCCAATTAAGGTATGCCATTTCTTCCTCTTGTGGTATATATAAAGACCAGAAAACAAACAAACAAAAAAACCCAGCTTATTTTCAGTTCCTGGCTTAAGTAGTTTTAGGTGAGATAATACTTAAAAAAAAATTAGGGTTTGGAGAAATTTGAACTGATATCCATTTGAATATAGTGGTTTTGTTTTGAACTATCCCAACACCTGGGCCCAGGTGGTATGTGTTAGATTTCATGAGTTCCATAGATAGAGAAGCAGCCAGGAGCCCCAAGCTTGTCCTGCTGTCCACTGCAATGGTCACATTTCCTAAGGGTCTGTACAGCACAGAGGAAACTCCAAACAAAAGGAAATTCCTTACTACTCTATAGGACCTGGTCTGAAACCCCAGTCACCTGCTTTGGTAGGCTTAGGACTATAGCACACCAGAGGACTCCTTTTGCCTTGCATATTTCAGGTCTATACTGAACAAAGATCTGCTTTCCATGCCAGTTTTCTTCAGGCAGTCATTTTCTAACATGGGGAGATGGGGTTGAGTGCGGGGCAGGAAGGTAGAAAGGGAGTAACACTGAGACTGAGGATTTTAAAGAATCCTGAAACAGACGAACTTCCCTGTTCCTCTCACCAAGGGCTAGCTCTAACTCCACACCATTGCTAACTGCAGGATTCTGAATGCAACCTCTTCTATAATTAGGTTCCTAAGAAATCTTCAGTGAGTGGAGCATCACTCAATTATTTAGAAAAATAATTGTTTCATTGAGGATAAAAGTGGTTAGAAACCAGATAATTTCAGATTTAGGACAAAGCTTATCTTTCCTGCAAGAATTTTAATAACGTGCCTTTTAGCTATAGGTCTATCACTGTGCAAAACTGGGTTTAAGGCCTTACTTTACCAGGCAATGAGGGCTGGCTTAGTATATATTCTTTACACCTTTATCACCCATTGCTGTGGTCAACAAAGCATAAAACTCACTCCAACACCCCACCTCCCCATTGCCTGAAGTAATAAGGATTTGCTGATTGGATTTCAAAAACCGTCTCCTAAACGATTGCTCTGCTTTGACCATAAATGTCTGTGTCCTATCATATCTTTGACTCATACCAAAATGCCTCCAGGATATACAGTAAAGGTAAAGATACTCGGTTTTAGGGTTTAGTGTGGCTAACAAATTGGTTCAGCATTTAATTTCTGATGGCTTAAAAAGAAATAAAACAAATGTCTATAGATGATTCTTGGAGTAGACTACTACTCATTCAAGTCTGTAGGCATGGTAAACTATGAAGACTAATTTCACTAAAAGTACACACAATAAAAAGGCATATAGGTTCATCATGCTTTCATTTTAAAATAAATGTATGAAAAATAGGATATTGAGTCCCCTTTACTATCTATCCATCAGCATGTTAGCATGTTTTCCCTCATTTTAAATTAATGTCACTTTATGGGTTTCCTTCTTGTGACTCTAATGGGTCACCCCTGAGAGCATCCCAAACATAAAGCCTTGAGGAAAAAAACTATGCACCCCCTACTCCCCTCCCTTGTAAAGCCAGTTTAAAACCACACACATTTTTCTTCCCTTTGTCTTCAAAGTCACCAACATTACTTATACTGCCATCTTATGAAGACATTTTTGTGTTTGGGTAAGGGTGTAACATGGGTTCCAAACTGGATGAGGAAATAAAATGTAGACAATAGCTTGAAAAGTAACTTTTCACAATGCCAACAGGTAAATAAAATCACCATAGCCTATTTCTTTATTATCAAAGTTTATTGTTGGGGTCAGTTTCTATCTACTGGGGGTACAACTATGTCTTAATGTGTGCTATAGTAACTCTGGGGTAACAGCCATTCTGCAAAACAGTTGTACTGGGGCTCTGTTAGGCATAGATCATAAAGCAGTGGAAGAATGAGCCCAGAAAAAAAAATTGACAGTAGAGCCAGTACTCTAAGAAAAAGTTCCAGTGCTATGCAACCTGTAAGGCATCATCTATCAGCTGATGAGACTCAAGCTGTTGGAATGAAACAAGAGCTGAACCCATTTCCTACTCTTCTTGGCAAGATAACCAAACCAAAAGACCTTTAAGCTACCAAAGCAAGTGAAACAGGATATAAAGAGGAAAAAGGGCCAGGAACCTGGAGGATAAATTAAGTAGAATTGGAGGGAATGGAAACTTCTGGAATGCAAAGTAGCTGGGTTTAGATGCCATCTGAGATGACAGAGAATATTGCACAAGTAAAAGCAAATGAGAAACAATTCAAATAGTTATTCAGACACCAGAAGTTAAGTGAAAAGGAATTGCTAGGAGAAATGTGTTCCTTTGGGGGAAAACTGGTTTTAAAAAATTGGAAAGGGAAATCATTAACAGGGAAACGAGTACCTGAGTAGAAATAGGTGTTTCAAGATGCCAAGAACAGTTTATGATATACAGGAAGGAGCTGTGGTTATGGTAGCTTGTTATTCGGATTTGATATTGGAATGACATTTCTAGCAATGGCTTTGTCTATGAGGTTCTGGCATGTTTTGTAGCACAGTTTGCTCTGAAGGAATGTCTTCATAACATCTGATTTATGTGGATATGCAAATTACTATAGTGTAAAAATTCAATGACCCCCTCAACCTATTCCTGCAGGGTAGGAGATAAGACATCCTGGAACAGCTGTGGCTATAGGTCTAAGCCCTCCCACCACCCTGGTGATAAAAATATTAAAGTAACAAAACAAGTATCAGATGAGTCAATGGGCCTTGTACCAAATAGACAGCAGATAATTTATGGTGACTTCTTCTGCAGGCAGCCTGAGAAACAGAAGAGCTTGTGTACTAAATTCTGCCCTATCATTAAATATAATAATAATGAAAAAATAGGGCCATTAAATGAGACCCTAAAAGTCTAGCTGCCACCCAGATTGGGAAGATAAATAAAATAGCATAGTTTATTTTAACCTGTTATCTCCCATGTTAACCCAGTTTGCCTATAGAAAAGCCGTCTGCTGGCACCAGGCCAGTATGTCTTAATTTTGCTGTTATCATTAGTATCTCATTTTTCCTAAAAAGGAAATGTCTAAGTAGCATGTGTACATAAGTGACACAACATTTCTACAAAGCCTTCTCTGCAGTCTTGACCTGTGTGGGGACAGGTTCTATTCTGGGATGCATTTTCAAAGTCAGAATAAAACATTTACTCGAGGTTTCCTCCACAGAAAGGACATGGGTAGGGTTGTGCCCATATGAGTCTTGGTGTCAAACAAGTGGTCTCTTCTCCAGGAAATATTTTTGTTCATTCATATTTACAGGTTTCTTTTGATGGACACATGGAGTAATCTCCATAACAAGAAATGGGGCAGTTTCTTTTCTAATCATGTTATTGATGAGTGTCCAAAACTCTTCTGACACCTCACAGGCGTGGGATGGGGCTGGGCTGTCCCAGGACAGGATGTACAGACTGCTGTCGGGAGCACCGCGGCCTTTTCCTGCTCTTCTCTGTGCATCCACACTTCCAGGAATCTTCTTGAGGAGCGTCCTCCCCAACTGTTTCACTCACAGTTCCATTTGCTGGAAAACCAAAAGAACCTAAGTGTGAATTATTCCTTAGATTTTGGATATCTTACCATTTTTACCAAACATAATCCCATCACCATCTAATGTCAGGTTTCCAAATAGATGAGAAGGGGTGGTTTTATGTCCATATCACTCTCCACCTCAATCTCCTGCTCACCACAAACTCCTATCTACTTCTATCATTCCCTCAGCTCCAAAAAGGGCAGTTGTAAAGAATTGTGGCAGTCAAGAAGAGCAAAAACTCATGACTGACATCAGATGTAAATGCTATATCCATGCCCATGTGCAGAGTTGCCACTTAGCTTTGAGTTCACATACTTCCCTTTCCTCTCCTGTGAGTTTTTTATCAAGTCCCCTGGGCAGGAAATAGCTTAGAAAATTATAAACACACAAAAAGGTCACCTTGCAAGAAGGAAAAGGCAAAACGTAAAATGTGAAGATGAAAGCTCACTGCAATGCAAAGTGAAAGTTTGATATCCAATGGAAGCAGTTTAAAAGCCAACAGCAAAGGGAGCTTAAATCCAAGGGGAAAGAATGGGGGGCATGAGAAAAGAAAATAAGGCAATTTTGGTGATTCTGAATGTAGTTACAAGAATTTTTTGCTCTGTTGTAATCTAGGGATCTGAGAATTACAATGGGTTTCAGTGATCTGAGTAAAATCTGATTAGGCAGGTAAGGGGCACAAATCACTCTGCAACACCCAGAGGTATTTATACAGCTTTGCAGCGGGAGGGGAATATGTATCAATGGTTTCAGGCCCCTCTGAAAAGTAGCACCCTCTTCCCTTACACTGTGTTTGGAGGAACAAATTAATTGACAGCTAAAGAAATGAAAAAGAGGGTAATGAGTTGTTTGGTCTTTAAGCATGTTTTCCCTACAGTATGTGGTCATTCTCTTTCAAGGTGGGGTGGGGGTGGGCTCATTTCAGTTGTCTTGTCTCAGCTGGCCCCTCAATCCCTAGTTTTTTTTAAACTGCTCCTCTTCTATACTCAACTCTGGAAATCTCAGGCCTGCTGTCTTTGACCCTCAAATTTTACTTGCTGTAGTCCTAGATATGTACCCAAGTTTATTCTCTTTTTTTTTTTTTTTTTTGGTGCAAAGATTCAATTTTTTGGTGCAAAGATGTCTCTCTTCAGACAACTGCTGACTATAAGAAATTATTGCAATTGCCCACTCTGTGGAAAACACCGTGAGAATAAGACGATGTTTTAAATCACTTTTGAATGCCTTACAGAAGAGCAAGCTGATGCTATTATTTTTATTTTCCCAGTGGGCATACTGAAGAGCACATCCCGACTGGGATCCTGAGGCCCAGAAGACACCCCACTGAAGGCACAAGTAGTGCTTTCCCCATGCTGTGGCCCTCCCAGGCCGGGAAAAGCAATTTCCAAAGGTATCAGGTATACATACTGGTGCTAAATTTTCAGCACAATTTTTAAGGGTCAGAAAAAAGTTGGCTTTTCAAACAAAATTTTCTATTAAATGAGCAATGTCAGATTATGCTCCCCCAGGCCCAAATATTTTATTTCAACATAATGAGCTTTCAGATGAAACGTTCTTTGGCTCACTCTGTGTTCATTTTACTTATTACAGACATGCTCCTGTGTCCATATGCTGTAGAGCAAAATGCACACGAAGTAAATCAAACAATAAAAGTTTCACTTAAAGGAAAAAATGTTGATGACTTATCTACACTGCTGCACCGCAGGCTGTAAGAGAAGTTGAAGAGAGAAAATTAACTGAAAGAGAAAAACTCTTTCTAGAACACATTTAGGAGTGAAGACACTGAGTATTTATTCCCATCGGTTACCTGAACTTCTTCAGTTGCTCTCAGTCATGCTTTCTGTGTCACATTCTTTTGGTGGTTCCCCTCCTCCTGGCAACTCGCTCTCGATTTCCCACAGGACATCATCTTCATCTTCCAAGTTGCTGGAGATGTGGCACTTCTTGAACCCCTGGACAATGGATTCACTTGAGATGCTATTCCACGCGACCATGACCCATTCCAGAAAGAGGCCAAGGGGCGGCTTCTTGGCATTCCCAGTTGGGCTCAGTGCCAGGTTTCCGGCCAGAAGCCAGTCGGAGTACTGGGCCCGTACACTGTCATTCAGCGGTTTGTAAACCACCACATCCAACACCTGAAGCTGTGAGGTCAGGCCTCCTGGGATGATAACCATGTCAGTGTTCATGCTCTCCATGGAGCTCTTCACAGAGTCCGTGGCATGGCCCCGGAAGCCGTTTAAGATCAGCATCCCTCTCTGCTTGGGCACTGCACCAGTCCTCCGTCTCCATACCACTTCCAACCAGTCCTGCATCAAGTCCTCAGTCATCCATCCATACCGGTGACAGCGGATCTCCATCCCACTGGGGAACTTCCCAGGCGGGATGTATGTTCCTCTCAAAATGATGTACGGAGGTAATTTCCTCCCGTCGGCCAAGATGCCAAGCATTGCCGTGATTTTCAGTTTTTCCCTGCCTGGTGTCTTGACCAAGACGGGCTTTTCCCCTTGGTTGTCAACAGTCACCCGGGACGGCACCTCTAAACAAATTGGAGTCTCATCTGCATTTCCCATCTGAGCCACCTCATAGTCATGCGCCCTCCGCAGAGCCAGGACACTCTGCTGGTAAGTCACGAGTTTCTCGGTCAGGTCTTCAGGCAGGTGCTGAGGCACGGGCACCTTATGCCTCAAAGACAGGTCATACCTCCTCATCATTCTTCGACACCAACCCAAGCTTGCTTTGAACCCTTTCTCTGGAATGTTCATTTCCTGGGCAATTTCAAGAGCTTTCAGCTGCATCGCCTCCCTGGTGATAGGGTCCCCTTTGGCCTGCATGTACCTGACATACTCAGCTACACGCTGGTCCACCAGAGCAAACCTCCCATTCTTTGGGCCTCGGAATGCCCGCCGCATGGCATGAGCATTCTGGAGCTGTGGCTTCACTTTGCGCCAGTCTCGGACATTTTTTTCCAATACTCCAAACTGCTTGGCAGCCTGGCAGTTGTTGGTGCTCTCGGCATATTCCACCACCATTAACTTGAACCCTGCATCATAGCTGCGGCGCACGCCCCGGCTGAAGTGAAACTTCCCAGCTATATCGTCGGCTGAGAGGTCGTACCCCGGGAAGCCCATGGCCACGTAGAAGGGGTACCCCTCACTCCACTCGGGCAGCTCTGTGATGTCCCGAGGCAGGCGGAGGGCGAAGCTGTCAAGGTGCTGAGGCTGAGGAAACTGGGAGGTGGTATTCATTGGGCCTGCCCAATCTGGAGGCTTCACGTCAGACTCTTCATTTTCTGGGAGACAGAGAGGGAAGGACAAACATAAGGCCAGAAAGCAAAATGAGTTGTGGTTTAGTCCCTGACTTTTTGGCCCCAATGCCAAGAATATTTTAATCTGAGGTTCATCAAAACAGACAACATTCCCCAAGTCTTTAGCCATGTGCCAAATTATACATATCACCACATTTAATTCTCATCATATAACTCCGTGTATCATTAGTCTTTCTTTGAAAGGAAGATGAAAGTGGCAGAGCTGAGAATTTAACACAAATATCAGGCTTGACCTAAATAATAATTTGGGGGCTGTATCTGGATCAAAATAATTCTTATGTGGATGAGAAGCCAAATAGAACCCACACTACCACATAGTACAGAGATTTGGATGCATCAAGGGCCACTGAATCATATCCTCTGAACTAAGAAAAACTCCTGCAGCAAAAACCACACTTAGCAAAGTTAAGTTTATAAAGGAGAAAACTGGTCTTGTATACCAATGTTAGAATTAGATTTCAGTGTATGTTTATATTTGGAACGTGGCCACAGAAACTGAATATGATTTGAGGAAATTACTATATTTTATAAAAATTAAGATGCCATCAAGTGTAAGAAACACCCATATGTGCCACTAAGAAAGAAAAAATGCCACTAATTAAACTGTAATATGTCATCGATTTTAAGAGGTATTCTCAATTTCAGAGATGTTAAAATGGTGGTAGGAAGTATGTATTAGAATCAGTAAAATATGGCATTTTAAACTCTTTCCTACAGAGTGAAGGCAAATGAAATCATTCTGCCTGCCTGGAAGCTATGCTATATTTATCCAACTACTACCCTACGAAGCAGCTGTCTTGATAAAGGACTTTGCGCTTCTTAACCATATTTGCTCAAATGTATACTGGAGCTGCTATTGCTTTTTCTATCCAGTGTGGAACGAATGGGGAGCCGGGGTAAATAACCCTGGAAGCGTGCTTCATCCTCTTGTTCCTTGGTTTGCAGAGGCGTGTGGTGCGCTACTCAGGTGGGCGTATTCTCCCAGAACGAGTTCTAGACCCAATGCATGCTTCCTCTGCATACAAGGTCCCACATCAAGTTTTAAAATTACCCACAGTTCACAGATGAAGAAGAAACTGAGGCTCAGGGCGGGGTAAGAAGTTGCCTAAGGCCACATGGTTAGCAATGGAAGAAAGAAAACTTTAAAACTCCAAAGCCCATCATCTTTCTGTCCTACAACACTGCCGCCCTCTTAAATACCCCACAGAATGCTCACGGAAACTTAAAATCTAGCTTCCTAATGCTCCCATTTGGATGCATGCCGACCTGGCTCAATCGTGTTACCTGTGAAAGCTCCCCCCGGGAGCTGCCATTCGTCAGAATTCTGAGACTCTTCCTCCCCTTCCAGCCGAGTGATCACATCTGGCTTAGGGAATGGGAATTCTGTTTTTAGGAAATAAAACAGGTAAAGGCTGTGTGTTACAGTCCTGGAACACTGCCAAAATAATACTGAAGGAATTCCTCCCACTCCCACAACTGCCACATCCTTCAATATGGGGATTTGTGAAAGATAGGGGGAAAGGGTCAGGAACACTGGAGAGAAAAATATGATGGAAAATAAGTAAGTCTAAGGGAATTTATGGATCTCTGCTAATGAGGGCTGGTACTAACAAAAAGAAGAAAGAACTGCATTTAGCAGGGAAGTGGATGTAGCTGCGGATCTAAGGAACATTTTGGTACCTGTATGGAAACTGGGGAATCCTTTTAAATGTATACTTTCTGATAATATGGAAGACAGCAATGTGAGGAGGGGAGTGAGAGCTCTTTGGGGCATTTTTGGGGGCATGTCTCCAAGCTCCTGAAGCCTGCCTTCCCTCCCAAGGAGCACGTGAACCACAGGCCCAGACCCACGGGGACATAGCCTAGTTGTTTTTTTGTTGTTTGTTGTTGTTTCTTTTAAAACATGAATGTGATTCTGAGCTGTGGCACAAGTTGCTGAGTAGAAAGGATGCAATATTTATATCCTGTCCAAATCAAAAATAGGAAATCAAATGTGAACAAGCATTGAGGGGACAGAGTCCAAGTTCAGGAGAGAAGAATGTTTGGAAATACCAGAGAACAGAGACCTGAAAACAATTCTCTGGGCTCGGAGACAAAAGGAAAACAAAGCTTTACCCAGGGACAGGACAGTCTCATAATTCATCCTCATGACTTCCCGGTAGAGGGCCTTTTGGTGCTCCGTCAAAACTTCCCACTCCTCATCGGAAAAATATATGGCCACCTCATCAAATAGGGCCGGCACCTGGAACAGTGAACAGGCCTTTCTCAACAACTAATAGGTACATGTAGACACAGACTCACAGAACTGGCAGGACCTTAGAGATGACCTGGTGCTCTCTTACACGTAGGTAAGGGACCTCGACCAGGGGGTGAAATGTCTGCCCACACTCCCATGCTAACTAGAGGCAAAACGAGGACAAGAGCACAGGTCTCCTGTTCCCCACGGCAGGCTGCCACCCCCTCAGTTCACACGTAAGGAAAGCAGCGTCTTGGGAAGAAACCTCCCTACCACAGGCCGAGAGGCAGAGGGCCCTGGGCATCTCATCCTCACACCAAAAGAGCCCGGGGGGAGCTGCTCACCACCTCAGCCTACTCCATACTCAGTGCAACACCCTGAGAAAGCTGCCCCCCCATTCAAAGACCCTCAGGTCAGGGGGATTGGGTTTGGTTTGTAAATTCCAATAGGAATACTGGTCTCCATGGGATCTTGGTGGTTTTACAAGGTACTATTCTCCATTTCCAGGGGCACTAAGCCTAGTATTTGAATGGGAACCCAAAACGGCTCAGGAAGGAACTAATGAAAGAGGGGCCCTACTTGACCTTTCCAAACCACAAGAGCACAAGTAGGAGGAGAGAAGGGCTAATGAGACCTTAAATGTATGTAATGGTACCAGAGCAAACTAGTTCGCTTTGATGCCTAGACCTGGTCAAAAGCCCTAAGGACGTTCCCTTTCACGAAGGGAAGATTGCTCTATCCCCCTGTGATGGTTAGGCTAATGTGTCAACTCGGCCAGGTAATTGTGCCCAGCTGTTGGGTCCAGCAAGCCTGGGGCTAATTGAGTTTACTGCGTGGATGGCTGATTGCATCTGCATCAATCAGCAAGATTGGATCAAGAATGGATGACGCTGTTATCCATTCAGTTGACTGCTTATAAAAGGGAACTGATTTCAGCATTCGGAGAGAATTTCCCAGCTCGTGGTTTGACAGCGAACTTCTCCCAGGAACTCATCGAGGACCCTTCATCAGTCTTTCATCGGAGCAAACTCATCGAGGACCCTTCATCAGTCTTTCATCGGAGCCCCTGGCTTGCAGCCTGCCGGCGGAACCTGGACTTGTGTATCCCCACGGTCACGTGAGAGACTCTTATAAA
>PVKH010020661.1:0-14530 GCA_004027955.1 Chaetophractus vellerosus | reverse complement strand
CTGCCTAGTGTCCTTTCCTTTCAGTCTGAAAAGCTCCCTTTAGAATTACTTGTAAGGCAGTGCTGGTAGTGATGAACTAGCTAATATTGTTTTTCTGGAAATGTTTTTATCTCTCCCTCATTTTAAAAGGGAGTCTAACCTGATATGAAATTCTTGCTTAACAGTTGTATTTTTTAAAGCAATTTAAGCATTTAAACCAACAACCTTCTTGTTTCCATGGTTTCTGATGAAAAATCAGCACTCAATGCAAATGGGGTACCCTTATACAGAACACATTTTCTTTATCTTGCAGAATTTCAGAACTCTCTCTTTGTACTTTTCATTCAGTAGTGTGATCAACATGTGAAGGAATGTGTTTTTCTTAATGTTTACCCTGCTTTGTACTCTCTGAGATTCTTATAAAGCATATTTTTATCTTTTGATAAGTTTGGGAAACTCTCTGTCATCATTTCTTTGAATATTCCTTCTGCCCCTTTTTCTTTTTTAACTCCTTCTGGGACTACCATAATACCTATATTGGTAAACTTGATGGTGCCCTAGAAGAGTCTTAGGCTATTTTTGTTTTTATAATTCTTTTTACTTTCTGTTCCTTAGCCTTATTCATTTCAATTGTCTTGTCTTTGAATTTACTGATTCTTTTTTCTGTCAGCTGCAATCTACTTTTGAAACCCTCTCTGGGATTTGTCATTTCATTTACTGTGGCCTTCAACCCCAGTACATCTGTTTGTTTCTTTTTAAAATTTTCTATCTCTTACTAGGATTCTTATTCATTGTTTTCCTGACATCCTTTAGTTATTTCTTAGTATATTTCTTCCTCTCCTTGAGAATTCTTAGAATCATTTTTTAAAACCTTTGCGTGGTACTTCCACATTATTAGATTTTTTTTTGATGTTTTCCATTGCAACAATAGACTTCATGCAAGGGGGAAGTACCTTGGCTATGTTATCCAATTGCTTAGTATATTATCTTAATGGCCTATGTTGTTCTCCATGGTTTTGTGAAAGGAAACCTAAAGGATCCCATTTTTATTCATGGACAAGGAGAAAAAAAGGGTAATTTGTAATTAGGCTACCCAGAGCATGAATGCCAGAAAACTATGCTTTATTTCCTTATTTTGAACAGTTTTCATCCCAAATAAGGGTCTCAATTTTTTTAGCTTTGTACATGGCATATAAAGATTGAGATATCAGAGAAAAAATCGAAATCCAACTGCTACAACATCACGAAGGCCAAAATATCCTCTTAATTTACATTTTGTCTTGGGTGAAGAGAAAATTAGTATAATTCAGCTAAGGCCTAGGAGGAGGCACTGAGGGTTAGGGAAACATGGGCAGAAAAAATGGGGCTCATATCAGTAGGCAATATGTATGATAAATGGGTAGGAGTATTATCTAAAAGAGGATGATGTTTAAATTTTATTTCTTTGACTGAAAGGACAGGAATATGTATAAGGCTTAGTTCCTTTTCCTGGTTTGTTGTCAATTTGCCCATTTTGGAAGAAAGATATGTGTGCTTGGAATAATCCAAGGAAATATCTTCCAAGAAGGTGAATTGGGACAATGAGGACTAATAAAAATTGATGAGTGCCTTGATAAGGTCCTATTGAAAGGGGATTGGGAGGAAGTTAAAGTTGTTCATGGGTATGTTGAAGAGTTGCACCATTTGAATTGTTTCTGTACTCTAAGGAGGAGAATTAATGAGGGTAGAGGGATTTCAGACACAGAAGGAGCCCCCCAGTATCTATTAGAGCCTGTTATACACTCATTTCCAATTATCAGATCTAGTTCAACTAAAGATGTGGAATGGACAATTGGAAAGACCTCTGCTGTATTTCAGGAGCAGCCATAGCAGTCACATTTAACTGCACTTTGCTTTGTTAAAGGGCAAAGAGAGCATTGAGGCACTTGCTGCTGTTTTCAGGAACTTTTATTTTTTATTTTTTGGCAGTGTATTTTACAAAGTGTGATGACCCATTAGGAAGTATCTTATACTCTGAAAGAATTGCATGAGTTTTCCAATTTATATAGACAGATATTAGGGGAATATATGTGGGAATGGATACTAAAGGTATGGGAAAATGTTAGAAGGAATATAAAGTTGGATCAGGCTGAATTTATTGATATGTGCCCACTAACCAGAAAGTCTGGATTTAACACTGGAGACTGAGGGATTAGAAAGGACTCTAACAGTTTGTTTAGGTGGCTGACTGAAACATGGGCCAAAAGAATGCCTAGAATATCTGAGGTTGAGATGCACAATTTACTCTGGTATTGAGTAGAACAGGGAATCCAAATGCATAGAGAGATTGGAATGCTGGCATGGATTTATCATTTATGTCCTGCCCACCCACCTCAGGAATGTCCAGAAGTCAAACCTTTAACCAGGAGTGTGAGGAATTAATTTGTAAGACTAAGTCCATCTTCCATGAAGAGCTCTGTGGTTGCTCTTCTCTGTAGTCCAGATATTATTATAGGGAGGGTGGTAATGGAGGTAGAATCCTTAAACATTATGAGGATAATCAGATCTTGAGCTGGTAATAGTTATGTATTAGCAGTTAATCACCAAATACAAGGTGGACATGAAATTCAGACCCAAAGAAGCAATCAAAAGAGCCTGAGTCACTAGAGCTATGGCATTGGCTAATAGATCGTCGGGTACCTAGAAGTGAATTACATGGGAAGTCTACTAAATTCCTACTTGATCCATATAAGGAGAAAAGTTCTAGGTCAAGTGAACAAAACCCTAACTTGAATTACAGACCCAGAGACTCATAGCCACTTAATCATTCCCAGACTTGAGACAGTTTACAGACCCAGAGCCCATCAAATGAGGAGAAGGTGAGGTCCACTTGTGGAAGGAACCTGTTGCACTGCCAAAAGTTTGTACTGGCAATCTTCCTCCCACCTTTCCCCAAGGAGACTTATGGTCTTTTACCAGAGTAACTATGCACTGGGGATAAGGAAATGGGGTTTATGGTGGTGTAGCAGTTTGATATTATTTATGAATTTTTTAAAAAGATATTGATTATGCTTGTAAACTAGTTTGTTCCTTTGGGTTTAACACCCTTTGATTGTATTAAATTCAAAGGTTTTAAGTTTACTTAATTAAATCAATTTAAGGCTTTTGATTTGACCATGTCAGTAGAGTGTGGCTTGGGGTTGAGTCCTTGCCTGCTTTGTGGGCTATATAAATGGAAACTCAATCAAGAACACACACAGAAGAAGATACAGAAGAAGAGAGAGAAGTTTGTCAGTTTTTATCCTAGAGCCCTGGGAAGGGATGAGCCATTAGCCTGATAGTTTACAGGTGACCTTGTGAAGAGAGAAGAGCAGCTGAGCCTGGAAAGAAATGAGCCCTATGCCAGCCTACAGATGAGATCAGAAGAAGCTGCAACCATGGAGCCTTAAGAGGAAGAAGGAAGGCTGAACCATCTTTGGTGAGAAAGCACCTCTTATGGTACCTTGGGTTGCATTCTTTAGGGCCTTGTAACTGTAAGTTTTGACCCCAAATAAGTACCTTTTATAAAAACTGACAGATTTCTGTTGCTTTGCATCAGGACCCCTTTGTCTGACAAACACAAGAGGTCTGGTGATTGATGGAGTTTTAGCTCAGGTCTGTCTGACAATGAGTCCAGTGTCCCTGTACCCATTTGGTGGTTATTTCCTCAGTTCCAGAATGCATAATTGGAATAGACTTACTCAATAACTAGCAGAATCCCCACAATGGATCCCTGGCTTGTGGAGTGAGGGCTATTATGGTAGGAAAAGCTAAGTAAGTGGAAGTCACTAGAACTGCCCCTACCTAGCAGAATAGTTACTCAAAAGAAATACCAGATTCCTGATGGGATTGCAGAGATTAGTGCCACCAACTAGGATTTGAAGGATACAGGGGTGGTAATTCCCACCACATTCCCATTCAACTTTCCATTTGGCCTGTGCAAAAAACAGTTGGATTATAGAGGGTGATAGTAGATTACCTTAAACTTGACCAGGTGGTGACTCCAATTGCAGCTGCTGTCCCAGATATGGTATCATTGCTTGAGCAAATCAACACATCCCCTGGTAACTGTTATGCAGCTATTGATCTGGCAAATGCTTTTTGCTCAACTGCCATTAGTAAGGACCACCAGAAACAGTTTCCTTCATGTCACATGAGATAACTTTATAAAATCTCATAGTATTTACAAATATCTACTGTTGATTCTGTTTCCCTAGAGAATCCTGACTAATACATATAGTTCTTCTCAAAGGCTGTTAACCAAAGTAGAATTAGAAAGGGTAGAGTTTTCATAGTTAATATGGTCAAGACCTGAGAATTGTTTATAAAGGTGCTTTTGAGCCTGTTATAATGTTCATACATAGGCTTATGGCTTTCTGTGGACATTGTTGAATTTCTCTCCAATCAATAACTTGAGGAAAAATTTCATGTATGACCTTATGAGGTTCCTTAGCAAACTTAAATGTTTCAGTTTGTCAGTAATTCTTTATATTGAAAAGCCATTTAAGAGATCTTTTCAATTTGCTTTGTTTACCCAGACTTTGTCATGATCTTCACCAGCAGTCATGTGAGTTAAATGGTAAAGGTCTGAGTATCCAGCATCATAAGTCTGGATGATAAGACTGAATTATTTTGCAAAATCCACTGTTTCTTCCATAGGATTATCACTATAGAATGGGAGTTTGGCTAGGCTAGGAGGTGTTCAAAGGAGTGTTAGAATAGTCAGAACCAGGAGTTCCAGATAATATTTCAAGGTAGATAATGTGCTTAGACAAGCCTTTTTTCATCTTTGTTAATTTAGTATCTGTTTCTTGAAAAGGCAATTTTAGAATTATTTCTAGAACTGGAAACTTCCAAGTACCAATTAAAGTAAATACCTATTTGAGTTGCTTAGTTTTAGAATCTCTATTTTCTAGTAGAAGGTGCAAATATACCAATTTAGTCTTATCAGAAGATTCCCATTTTGACCATTTTGATTTAAGATTTTTTTCTAGTGCACCAGGATGAGTGGGATAAGAATTTACATGATACAGGATCATAATTTTTGCACAAGAAATCAGCTAGTTTGCTAGAGGGCAGAGCATCATTAGAGTTCTTAAAATTAGAAATCAGTCTTTTAGCTAGTTCTGATTGTGAACAATCCTAAATCCTAAACCTGAGAGGAATTGTCTTGATTTGGAGCAAGTGTGATGCTTTACAGTGAGCTTTTCATAAAATACTTGTTTTACCTGGAAAGCAGCCTGTGAGCTAGTTGTCCAACCAATGACTTGGTGTCCTTAGCTGAATAAAAACTTAAGGATGGCAGTTGACCTAATGACTTAGGGTCGATATAGCCTGTACATAACCACCTTATGCTTTCATGAGAATCTTGTTCTTTGGAAGCTAGTTTTACTCCTCAAAAGATGGTGGGCACACTAATAGCATTTAAGTACTCTTTGCATGCCCACGAAATTAATTATTTGATTGTTCACAGTAAGAACATAAGTCTAATTGATTACTAAGGAGGCATCCCTCTTCTGAAAAAGACCTCAAAACTATGGTGGGAATTTTTAAAGTCCCATTCAGGTACTCACCATACAAGCAAAATTTCCTTGTATACCAAAAAGGGCAGACATAAAAGGGCTAATGGACCATCCCAAACCAAAAGAACAAATCCACAAAAGGACTGCTTCCACTAGCCCAAACCAAAAGAATCAAAGTTCAAATTTAAAAAAAAGTGTATGCTTCCACCAGACCAAAACAAAAGCACCAAAGATCAAATATTTTAACCAGAAGACACCCAAAGAAAGACCAGAACCTCAACCAAAAAGAGGGAAATTTGGAAACAAGAAGACTTATTGACAGGAGGCCAAGTGTATCAGGGAGAAAAGAAACCTCAGGGCCTCTTGCTGGTACCATATTTGAATCCTACATTGGTTTTGATTCAAATCAGTGCTCACTTCACATCCCACTTCTGACACCATATATTGTCAAGAAAAAAACAACTAACTTAACTGCAATGCAACAAAGACATTAATTTGGGTCTTATAATTGAAATTCAGGGAGCACAGATTCAGGTAGCAACCCAAATAGTACCCTGTCTTGGCACTCCTCAGCAAAGGTTTTTAAAGAAAAAGAGCAGGTTTAAATAAGTTGTTTGTGGTTGGTGGATATTTGTGGTACACCAATTGTCCTTCAGGTTAGATAGTTTATTGAGTTCTTTTTTGTTGTTGTTGTTACATATCCCCCCCCCTTTCTGCTTACTCTTACTGCTGTGTGTTCATTTTTGTGTCCTTCTATGTCTGCTTTTTGTCTCCCCCTGTTGTGGCAATGCGCTGAGTCAGACCACCGTGTAGGTGGTTTGCCCCACTAATGGGTGGCTCTGTTTCATTTCATGGGCAGCTTGGCTCCATTTATTGCAGGTGGCTTGGTTCTGATTGCAGGTGACTTGCCCTGCCTGTGGTGGCTTTTTTGCCCTGCCCATGGTGGCTTTGCCCCACACATGGTGGCTTGCCCCCTCAAGGCAGTCTTCCCACTTGGAGAGGTCCCCAGGAACTGAACTCGGGGCCTCCCATGTGGTGTACTGGCACCCTATCCACTGGGCTACAGCTGGCCTCTTATTGAGTTTTTTATCTTGTGGTTTGATTAAGGTGTCAGGATGTGATTAGGATTTTGAGGAAAATGTTTTCTTAAGGCTCTATGTATTTTGGCAGTTTATGATATTTGCATAAAAGTAAGCTTGAAAATAACCCTTCCACTCCAATTTTAATCTCTTAGTTATAGTAAATGTCTTAGGTTGCCACAATGCTGATGATGCAAACAAATGAAATGGGTTAGCTTTTATAAGGTTTTAAAAAAAGCTTTGAAGCTTACAATTCTTAGGACACAAAATGTCCAAATCAAAGCCTCAGCTGAGATGCTTTCTCACCAAAGTCAATTACTCATGATCCTGGGCTCCTGCAATGTGGTGAAGCAAGATGGCAGTCAATCTATGCCAAAGTCCATGCTTTCCCCTATGTGCTCACCATCTCCCAGACCCCAGCTGTGGCATAGGGCTTGTGTCTTTATGGGCCTCCTCTCTCAGTCTCAGCTGCTCCACTTTCTCCCCAATTTCAGCTGTGGGTTATTAAGCATATGGCTAGGCTCGTCTCCTCAACCTTGACCTGGTCCTTAGACCTAGCCATGTTTCCTTGTATATACTATCATGTTTTAAATTTTAACCAGTATATGGACATAAATAAACATAATCATATATTTAATATTATGGATAGAGGCACTGTATTTCTTTCTATTGATTCATATTTATTTAGCCCATAATATGTTTTATATATAATTCTTCATATTATGAACAAATTTGATGAGTTAAATTATATGTTCATAACCTATATCCAGGTGTTTCTTTAAAATATGTCCTTAAAAATGGGCTTGAGGGGCAAAAATATTTGCTCATAAATGAGGTAGTTATGGAGTTCTAACCAAATGCTAGAAACTTTTTATATCTTATCTAATATACTACTGGAGTTTATACTATATTTCATATGCTATTGCATATATGTAAGGTTTTTATTAATAATTTCTCATTATACAAATGTAGTTAGCAATCTCTAGATTCTCACAGACATTAATTTTCTGTTGACAGCAAAGCACTTACTCTTAAAAAGTTCCACATCACAAATCCCTCTTAAAAAGTAATTCTCTTGGTTAAGTTAAAGAAGACTAATATGTGTTTACATTAAAATATTGCTTGGAAATTCAAAATTAGTGTTCCACAGATTTTTTAGATTTCTAAGTAAAGAGAAAAATCATCCAAATAATATGTCTAAACAAAGGCAGGATTCAATGTAGGTGATCTGGGCAGAAAGAAGCACATAGGAAGGGGCCCATATTGGCAGGTAGATAGTTATATGATTTCAGCTGACTTCTGAAACATCGTGTGTGTGTGTGTGTGTGTGTGTGTGTATGCAAGTATAATTTTTTAAAAGCAAAACAAGTTTAGATTTCAATCATATTTGTTGGGTTTTTAAGTCTTTCTGTTTTACAGAATTGCTTGTTAGCTTCAATTGTCTTCTCATCTCTGACCTTTGAGGAGATGGGAAAGGCCTGGGGTCAATTTTAATTTTGTGTTCTGGTGTCTTTATCCATGATTTCTGGAAAGTTTTTTTTTTTTAAGATTTCTAAAGTTATGTTTTTTCTTTTTCATAATCAAAAAACAAATCCTACCTTACTTCCTAAATTTTTCCCTACTGTTCTCTGGTTATTTTTGTGTTGACTTCAGCAAGTAAGCTGGGGTTTTCTCTTTCCATGACCTCTTTTAATTGCCAAGCACAGTATTTTCAAACACTAATTTTTATTCCTCATTGCTAACAAACTGCATCACTGCACAGAGAAGCTGTTATCTATAAACTTAACTTTTAAAAAATGGAATGTATATGGATTAGTATGAAGAGTAAGTGACATGGACACTTACTCTTGCACAATTATAAGGAACAAAAGGAAAATAAGGATAATTGTTTCTCCTGAATCTGTGCAAAGTGGCAGCCTTGGGAGAATCTCTTTGTATTGCTAAGGTTTGTTGTGGTATTTATAATGTTTGAATTATTTCTTCTTATAAACAAAAAGATTGTTGTGTGTTCATTAAACATCTACCCTAGATTTATATTTCAAAATAAAGTACAAAATTCAAGCGCATATCATGTAAAACATATGTCAATGCATTTGATTTAATTGTGACTAATCCAGTCATTGCAAAATTTGAATGTGAAATAAAAGTAAGATCTATTAGGCATGTGCCATTTTATGCACTCCAATGCTGAAGATCATTTCCTGTTTCTTTTAAAACCTCATTTGGAAGTAAGCAGTAATAAGATTTTGTTTTTGTGGTTGTTTACCCTACTTTAAATAAAGTTATGAAACTCATTAGATGAAAACCAGTGAAAATAGTATATCTTTAAGAGAAGTGATTTAGGTAACAATTTTAATGTCTTTTCACTTTTCATCAACATTCTTGTGTGATGATCCCATACTAAAATACTACATATATTCCTGTGAGAGTTAGTGTTAAAGCACTGCACAAACCACTTGAGTAATTGCTAATAATTGTGCACCAGGTAACCACAAGAAGCTGATGGACTTGTCTTACCCAAGAGCTTTGCTACCTTTATCTACTTCTCTAGTGCATACTTGGAAGAGTGAGGGGGGTGTGTCCTTCCTTACTTTCTTCTAATTCCTTTCTAATGCGTTTTCCCTTCAAGCACATCTGTGCCTTCAGGGCACACTACTTAGGCAGGACTCAGACTTAGCTTCCTATACATGTCTGCCCCTGCAGAACACTTAATCTAACTTCCCTCCAGATCTCCCCGTTAAAGCCTAAGCTTGCATAACTACATCATTATTACATATTAGACAATCTAATTGGTCTTCCAAAGGGATTTGTGTTATAATTCAGAATGGCACTTTCATCATTGAAATCAATGTCTTTGGGAGGAAGGTAGGCATCAGATGCATGTGCATGAGAAATATGTCTATTTTAAGGCTTTCTGGTGACACTACTGCCACTACGATAATACTATGTAGTCAACTATCAAGATAAAACACCTCCTTCTCAGAAAATAGTTGCCTGACCCTGAGGCATGGGCTATTATGAAACAGTATTCATTACATGCTACTACTAACAAAATGCATTGTATCCTTGCTGCTGATGAACCCCTGGAATTGTCCATTAGTTAATAAAGAAATTCTTGTTCTACAAGTGAGTCAGTACATTTTGAGTAACATAAAGCATAATTATTGATTGACATCATCTATGAAATTTGCGTTCCATGTTAAATTTACAAATGTAGTTGAACATTTATTGTATATAAGAAACTAAACAGATTGAAATAATATTAATGAAATCAAACAGTTATTTACAATATGATAGTGAATAGATTTTATTTTTGGAATCTATTTAGAAAATAATCATATAATCAGTATACAATAATTGATTTTTCAGAAATGGAAATATCCATGCATCCAGAATACAGAGCATAAGACAGGACATTACTAAGCATCTCAGAAATGAACCACATACCCCATCACAAATTAATGACTAATATACAAGATTTGTTTTATGGAGTTTTAACTATGTGAAAGTGAAATCATATTGTTTGTATACAATTATAACTGGCTTCTTTCACTAAACCATATTTTTGTGAGACTTCTCCATATTCTTGTTGTTGTGTTGTTCTTCATTCCCATTTCTGTGTCCAAAGTAGATTATTTATTTAATCTAGAGCAGTGATTTGCAAATATAGCTCAGAAAGTTTTATTGGAACACAGTCAGTCTTCCCCATTCATTTGTATATTGTCTCTAGTTGTTGCAATGCAGGGGTAAACTTCAATTCTCATGAGATAGGCTTTATGGCCTTCAAAATATAAAATATTTCTATCTGACACTTAAAAAACATCCTCAGCTCTGGTATAATATGTATGCAGGGATTAGAGTTATTTTCAGATTTATGTTATTGTATATAATGCTACTATGACTATTTGGTGGATAATCACTCAGTTTTCTTGGAGATAAAACCAGTAATCAATTTCTTGATCTCTATGTCATTATTTAGATGTTCAGCTATAGTAGATACTTCCATACTGCCTTCCAAATAGGGAAAACAATTCTCACTTGTACTACCATTGTGTGAGAGCTATGACTGTCCCACATACTCAAGAATACCTGTGTGTTCTCATTATTGTCATTTTAGCCATTCTGTATGTGAGTCATAGTACTGCATTGAGGTTTTGATATTTGTTCATCTTAGCACTACTTAAGTTGGGCAACTTCTTCTTTGAAATGTCTATAAAAGTCTGAATGTGAATAGGAGAACAGTTAAAAGTATTTTAAAAGTATTGTGTTTAAAAGTATTTGGCATTGTGAAAATCCCCTTATCTCATTGATATCATTGCCACTTCTATATCAGATCAAATCTATCTCAAAACCCAATGTCTTCCTTTTGTATAATGATGAAGCAAATCATTTTTCTTTTTCACAATCAGTCCAATTGTGGGATGCATTTAAACAACATTAAAATCAGAGGTAAACATAGAGAAAAAATTGTGGCAGCTGAAAATGAATTCAGTGATATTGAAATTGAGACACCTTTATATAGAGAGAGTACTAAAGTCTAACAGGAATGACTTGTTAAAGAGTAAAGTGATTTGAGTCATTGGGTACCTGATTCATAGCATGTTCTTAACAAGAGATTTCTAAGAGTAAGGTAAAATTTGTTTGTAGCTTTAATGCCTACCTCTCATTAACTGTGCCACTAAACATTATTCCTTTTCTATTCTCACAAAAGTGATTAAACAAGCTATTCATATGCTTATTTATTGTTTATATACACACACAAAAATACCCAAATTGACCATTCCTGTGCCATTCTTACATTTAGGCATTTCAGTGACAAGGCTTGAGGAAGAACTGTAGGTACAGACATGTGCCTGCAATATTAACCCACTATACATACTTATTGTTACTATGATGTTTGGAAAATAAAATGCCTTAGGTACTGGTAGATGTGTAAGAAGGGTGTGAGGTATAGAAACATAGAATGAAAGAAACTAGTGAGGAATGTAGTAGTCAGATTAGAATAAATCACAGCCTTTTAATGTGTTATTCTCACTATTTCTGTAGAATTCTAAGGTAAAAGTCACTCCATAATCATCTTCCCAAACTCTTATTTGAGTCATGAATCCCCTAAATTATATTCCTAATAATTGGTTATTCCAACTCTACTTGCACAGTAAGGGAGAGGAAACACAATATCAAATTAGCCAATTCTATTTTTTTATCATCCAATTATAGGGCTGATAAAAGGGGACAGTGTGGAGATCAAACAGTAGTTAGATGTGATAATATATAATGTCATATGGAAAGGAGATGATTTAATTAAATGTCATATTTTCATATTTCAAATTAATGGCAATCCACTATACTCCTTCCAGTTTGTTTGAATTTTAATATATCAATTTTAAACACAGTTTTCTGACATCCTACTGCTATAAATTATAATTCTAATGGAGTGTGTGTTAATTGAGAAAATATGGTGGAGGAGGAAATGCTTGATGTCTTTTGTCTAAAACAAGGATTCACCAATAGCCTTTTCTGCCTACATGTTATCCCCTAACATACCCCATGGCTCCACCAAGAAAGGCCAACTTGAAAAGTACAGGAGCTTCTTTGGCTTCACTGCCATTCTGAAATGTGTTCACACAAGGCATTTTTCAGTGCCAGCTGTCAAGTCTAAGACATCCAATTTCTTTAGGTTTTTCAATTATACAGTATAATTAAGAGTGTCCTATTATCTTGCTAGAACCAAGTGAGATAAGGTAGACAAATATCAAGAAAGCACACAGATGAATGCTCTCTTTTCTTGAATTATTAATTTGCTTTCTTTTATATATCCATTACCTCTAGTAAACACAAGTATTATATGCACTTTCTTAGACATGAGAAAATGCATTCCAGACAAATACAATAACATCAGTAAATTTTGATTTGGCTAACATTTAATAAGCACATGATAATATTACCAATATTTTGATTTTTGGTTTATATCCAATTTTGTGTTCCAGACATGGTGCATATTCTTCAAATAACAAGTATGAAACATTTAGTAGTTGAGCACAGAATGTTCACTTTCATAAATTGGGGAAAATGATTTAATAAAAAGAGTAATATTTTTAATATACCTTGAGGACAGGGTTGTTTGTAAATACAAAGAGAGCATTAAATTTGGCTGAGAAAGAAGAAGAGAAGAAAAGCTTTCTGGAATAAATGGTGGAGAAGTTAAGAATCAGCATTCAATGATGTTCTTTCCTAAGACCCTTCCCCTTTGTTCTTTATAACCTAAGCATGTTGGAATTCATTTCTTCTTTAAAGGCAAGGTGTTTTCTTTATCAAGCCCACTCAAATTGCTAATCCCTCTGCCTATATTACTTTCTTAATGCCAAATTGCATATTTGCTCATCATTTAGATGTGGAACAAACAATTTCTCTATCTAGGGAAATTCTCCTCCTCTACCTACCCAATTCATCCATTTTGATTCCAATATATACTATCCAATCTTTTAATTTCATAAAGATTTGAGACTCCTTATGAATTACTTGAATGCTTAATTAATGTTTATTACTTCCACTAGATTATAATTTTAATTAATATGAAACTACTGGATTCACCCTGGAACACTAAGCTCCTAAATAAGCAACTGATCCTTAGAAAACACTGAATAAGTCAAAGAATAATTAAACTATTATAAACTTGAAAAATAGAACAAAGAAAATTTGACAGGACAATAAGGGTCAGGTAAGTTTTCCACAGAGAAAAAGTAGTATATACAAATTCAGGATCGGTAATATAATATTTCCATTTAGGGAAATGCAAAAATTGGGTATAATTGGCAGTGAGTACAAACACTAACTTTTAAAATAAGTATTAGAGAAAACTTTGACTCTTTTATCATATGATTTTATGAAAATTACTACCTCAGCCATATACATATACATAAACATGTACATACACATGATTTAATGTAGATACTCAAAACCACCATTTATTTTTCACTCTTTCTAGAGCCTCTTTCACATTTTTGTGCCATAGGCTATAAATCAGGGAGTTTACCATGGGAATTACATAGGTATAAAACAATAAGGTTATTTTGTCTTGATCTAGTGAGTAAGAAGAACTGGGCCAGAAATACATGAAGAACAGGGTTCCATGGAAAATTGCAACAGCAATCAAGTGAGATGTGCAGGTGGAGAAAGCTTTGAATCTCTTCTCATTTGAATGGATCTTTAAAACTGATAGGATGATATAGCAGTAAGACACTATGAATCCTGAAATGGTACTCAGTACAATGAATCCAAAAAAGGTGAATATCACTAACTCATTGACCTGTGTATTTGAGCAAGATAGCAGTAGAAGAGGAGGTAAATCACAGAAGAAATGATTAATCTCATTTGACCCAAAGAAACATACACAGAATGCTAATGTTGTATGTGTCAATGCATCCACCATTCCCACCAGATAAACCCCAGCCATAAGCATGGAGCACACCCTGCTGGACATGTTGACTTTATACAGCAATGGTAATGGCCTTGTACCTAACAAAGGCCATCATTGCCAGCAGTAGACAAACAGCATCTGAAAGGATATAGAAGATGAAGAATTGAAAGGGACAAGCAAAAAAAAGGAATTGGCTTGTTTTTAGTAAAGAGGTCCATTAAAATCTTGGGTTCAATTGTTGTGGATTACCAGAGGTCACAGAAGGAGAGGTGGCTGAGTAAAAATTAAATCAGTGAGTGAAGCTGGGAATCCAATCTAACTAAAATGATCATTCCAAGGTTTGCCAGAATATTAATGAGATAAACAATTAAAAGTATGGTGAATAGGGTCCCTTTGATCTCAGAGTTAGTAGTAATTCCCAAGAAAATGAATTCATTCAAGGAGGAGCAATTTCCCTGTTCACTCTTCTTTGATCTTGTTCTAAACTCTTGCAAAATAACCAAGAAAATGGGGGG
>PVKH010020659.1:0-14528 GCA_004027955.1 Chaetophractus vellerosus | reverse complement strand
TATTTATTTATTTATTTATTTATTTTTTGGTGTGCATGGGGCAGAGTTGGATAATGGCCCGGAGGCTCTAATGATGATTCAGGTGTGAAATAGAAGAGCCACCAATGGAAAAGGCTGCAGGAAAAGTGAACTCAGGAGGAGTCAACTTTCTAGGCAAGATGGTAGAATGACTATTCTTTGAAGAGGCAAGAGATCCAGAGAAGCGTAATTCTTATGGATGGGAGGGCTGAGGCATGAAGAACAGTAACAGAAGGGAGGACATACTGCTCAGGATCTCCTCAGATGGTTCAAATTTGGAGACTTTAACAAAAGTGACTCTTTATCAAGGTGTAGGCAGGGTTAAGCGAACCAACAAGGGAAGTTAATGCATTCAGAGACTAGCAACATGGGAAACCACTACTATCCCTAAGTCTGAAGGGGCAAGGGGAGGAAACAGTGATAGGTTGGTGAGAGTCGGAAACCTGGAAGAGGAAATGCCTACGGAAGCTTTAGTTTCAGAGGAGTAAAGCTACTACCAGGACCAGAGCAACAAGTTAGGGAAGAAGCAGGTGCTGTCTCCACTTAAACTCCCTTTCTGCTTCTGCCTCCTAATGGTTGTACCCAGCCAGAAGTCAGAGGGCAGAGAAGCCTGGGAGCTGCCATCCATAGAAGTTTGCATCTGGTCCAAGAGCAAGGCAGAGAGAAGGGCAAAGCATGTGTTTGGAGTGGTGGTGGGGGAGAATATAAAGTAGCCAGCTGAGGGACTAGAGGGGGAGTTTGACCAGAGAAGGGAAGCCCAGAGAGGTTGTTATTTGGAAACTCATTATTTGGAGTTTGTGCTCAATGTCCTAGAGAAGGTGGGGTCACTCCATTGTTTGCCTGAATGAAATCTGAGTCCTTTTTCACTTTGAGGAACCAATGTTTTTATTCAGTGGCTCTGCTATGGCCCCTGAAGGCCGGTGCTCTCTTGGGTGCTCACTAGAAGCACGTGCTGCAGTCCAGGCTTTGGAGCTGGGGCATGGTCATTTCTGCCACTCTTCGATAAGGCCACAAATGGGTAAAGACAGGGTCAGGCTTGTTGGATACAGATGTCCTCAGTTGCTCAGCGTAACCCAAGGACTCTACAGAGACTGTAGGACATGCTCACATCTGGAAATAACCCCAGGCCTTTGGTCCAGATAAATATGATCACTATTTGAGTTCTTTCTCATATCAAAGACTGCTTTGTTTTCCGTCACAATGACGTTCTAAGTCTATCAACCTCTCTCAAATGAAATCTTTCTTTTAATATTCACCAGATCACTAACTATGTCATGAAATCTTCCCCTTTCAGAGTCCCAAATAGAAACTGACCACGTTTTTTGTTTTTGTTTTTACAATCTTTTATCTTAAAAATTAAATGTAGGGTAAATTAGGCAGATTATATCAGTATTCATCATGCTAAGAACTCTCTGGAGAATATAGAAGACCCTCATCTTGGTCTAGGAGCCCAGTGGTCTACATGTATATCTAAGAATAGACTTTTGTCCAAAAAAGGTTGTGATCTGGGCAGAGCGGTTAGGACAATGATGTCTTCCGGATAAGAGAATAACTTATGGCACCATTTGTTGATAGATTCTATTCCAAAGGTAGGAACTTGAACTTGCAGTTTCCTCATCTGTAAAATGAGAATGATAATATCTATACTTAAGAGGATTACTGGTTTCCTTCCTCCAGGCAGTGGTTCTCAGCTAGGATGCAGTATTGTCTCCTCAGGGAGTATTTGGAAATGTATAAGGTATTTTTGTTTGTATCAACAACAGAGGATGCTATTGGCATTCAGTATCAAGGATAGGATTAGGGAACATCCCATAATGTGGGGACAGGCCTGCCCAATGAAGACCTGACCCATCCAAACTACCCAAAATACTCCCATTGTAAGATACTACATCCAATATTATATATGAAAATAGCTGTGGCTCACACTTGTTTCTGTATTTTTCATCAGTTGCTTCTCCCTATCTCAGGCTCTGCCTGGTCACCCTCAGTTCCACTGTGGGCCATTGGCCACTCTGCTGCTGGTTACAGTACCTACATGATGGTAGTGGATGTAGATGACCTTTGGAGTTGTGCCTATTGGAGAAAAACACCCAGTTCTGCCACTTATTAGCTGTTTTCCCTTGAAAAAGTTATTAACCCTGATTTTAAAAATACTTTTCTAGAGAATGAGTTGAATAACATCTTCTTTATTTTGAATCCTGTTTGTACTATAGCAGGATATAGTACTGCCTCATCAAGTTCTTATGAAAATTAAAAGAGATAAAGTCTGCATAGAGCCTCATATAGGAAAACGATACACGGAAGACATTTAATAAATGGTAGTTATTATTTCCTTGATGTTGAGTGAATGCATTTGATATTTCATGCCAGGGCAAGGAACTCTATTATTCACTCTCAGAATATCTAGCAGATCCTAGCAATGTTTTGCACTTTTCTTTTTTCTTTTTGGCAGCAAGAAGAGGTAAATAAGTTACATTTTATAAATCTGAATAATGAAATCATTTGAGAGGCGACTGAAGGTTAAGAGACTGGGTTGGGAGGAAATGTTATTCTATCTGAATGTGTTCACCTAATCATGCACATTTTAGGATAATACCAGGTTGTATTCTCCTGAATAGAGGATTTCATGCCCAATTTCCACCATTTGCTTCTGGAGACTAGCTCCCTGTGTAACAGCCCCACTGTGCTATCTGACCTTCACTGAGAACATCAAAGAGGGAATATTCAGCCCTTATTTTGAACTTCCTGGTTTGGATAAGCTTGCCAAGCCTAAAATGCTGTTGTAACATATTTAAGTGTGGGTTTTAACAAAGTCCAACACTTTGAGATAATTGACCAGCACTAAAATGTTCAATCTCCAAGTTAGACTTTTGTCATTCTCAAAGCAGGAAATGGTTCTCTGCAAATATTTAGAAATGCTGTGGAAACTCTGCAGTTCAAATCCATGGCAACCCTCAGGTCTGCAGGCTGTAAAAGGCATCATGCCTTCCCTAACAAAATTATTTAATTCCTAAATATTTGTCATAAGTGAAAATATGAAGGCTGACATAAAGGAGGCAAGCTCTTGCAGTCCATTTTAAGAAAGCCCTAGTTGACATCTGACCCTCACAGTCCTATAAACAGCAACAGAAATTCCCTTTCCACTTAAACTGCATCTGCTGGGCAAGGTTTCAATAAAGCAGCAATTCATGGAAAGGTTTCCTCTTATTGCACGTGTCAAAGTTCTCCTTGTTTAAGCTAACTGTTGGCAAAGTGTGCTTGGTCGCAGCTGTGAACTTTGCCTTGTCACCTAGCTGCTCATTGACAGAAATAGGCTTCATAACCAATTGTAGTCTTTATCAAAGCTCCGTATTTCTATGAAGATGATAGGAAATGGAATGTGTGTCTGTCACTGAAGTTAGGCTGATTACATATACTAAATGTTCTCTAAAAGTCCTTGAAAGGTTGTATTTGCATATATGTACCAAAGTAAATATCCACAGATGTACAAGAAAAGTCATTTGCATTGGAATCAGGAGTCTTGGATTTAAATTCTTTTTCTTCCATATTTTCTGAAAGATTGTAGGTAAATTAGGTCAAGAATGACTCCTAGTTTTGTATTTTTTCCCCTCTGTGTAATTGAGGAGAGAGATGGTAGAACCATTTATTATTTGGGGAAGTCAGGAAGAGAAAGACCAGAACATAAAAGAGGAGCAACTCATGTTCACGAGAAAGGTGATGATTTCAGGTTTGGACTTACGAGTTTGAGACCACTGTAGGATATTTAAGTAGAAGTGTTTTTGTGAAGTTAGATATAGACATAGGGCTCTCAGGCTGGAGATGAGGTTTGGGTGTCATCAGTGTTCGATGAAAGTGGAAGCAGATGTGTAGATGAGCTAACTGTGGGTAGGTGCATAAATCAAGATAAAAAGATACTAAGAATAGAGCCCAGCGGAGTATTTAATGGCTGATGAAAGCAAGAAAGGCTAGTGAAGGAGACTGCATCGTAGGTGGAAAACCAGGAAAGACAGGTGCCAAGAGAGACATTCCAAGAGGATTACCCTGTCAGACGCATGAGAGGAGTTCAGTAAGTTAAGGTCAATAATCACTTCATAGGATCGATTATTTGGAAGTTCATTGGTGAATACTTTGAGCACTTTCAGTAAGAGTGGAAACCAGACTGAAGCAGGGTGAGGAATAGAGTGATTTAGCCCAGAGCAGAGAAGCATTATAGCTGTAGGACTCCTGCCTGTAAGTATTGGAAGAGCTCTTACAGAAATTGGAGACAAGTTCCCAACTATTTTGCCTCCATATAGCAAAGAAAGGAGCAATGAGAGGTCACTGTGGGTTATATTTAAGGAGATATGTTTAACAATTAAAATTATTAAAGAATGACTTGGCAGCCTTAGAAAGTGGTAAACTCCCATCTGAGGGATTATTCAAGCAACGGATAGAAAACCACTAGTGAAAGGGAACATAGAGATGATTTATCCCATTCTGCCTCTTAGATTCCTTACGTGTCTATTCCAAGACTGAGCAGTGCAGGGGATGCCAGCTGTTCATTGCCCTTGCCCACTCGGGTAGACACCAGCTCACACCCTTATCCATCCTTTCCAGGCCACAGGAGCCAGCAAGACTGATTATTCTTTTTTCCTGTAATGTCCAATATCACTGGGACAGAGTTCAGTGGGAAAGCTTTGAGGTGAGTGTTGAGCTCTCAGTTGAGAAAGCTCAGGACTGTCTCAGACCTTGCTGGGACTCACCAGGGGATCCTCCCGGTTCCTCTAATCTCATGCTGCTGGTGCTTTGGGAGAGGGCCTTCGGCATGTCTGTGTTGCTTCAATAACTGATTAAAGGAAAAATAAACACCTCCGGGGTGGAGGCTGCTTCTTACTTGGGGCTAGTCTCCATCTAGCCTCTGGGTTTCTCAGTAAAGCAGAGGTGGCAAATAGTCACTCTTGCACAGACTTTCCAGATTGGCCATGGGAGCTGCTCTTAGTAGGCATCACAAGAGCTCAGATTAGGTGTTTTCATAGAAAAAGTGCTTCAGTTCAAAGGGTGAAGGAAACAGGAGCTAATTCAGAAACAGCGTGGAGAGAAAGCCAGAAAAAGGACTTTAGGAGCCACAGAGATCAAAAGATAATGGGACCTCCTTCCCTTCCTCCCAGATGTCACTTAAAATAAAAGCTACTCAAGGGCATAACGACATTTTAAGGATGTCAAAGAAAGTTCTAATTTTATTTTTTCAATGATAATTATTCTTTAATTTAAAAAACTTAAAAGAATAGTATAGCACAGGGTCATAAATTTGGACATCAAAAATGTAGGAGCAACTCTGACAGCAAGGAATGGTTTATTTTACACAATTAATTAACTGATTGATAATGTAATCAATTAAGTAATGTTAAGTACTTATTCACCAAGTACTAAGTGAGGCATGCCGAAGTAAACAAGACAGCCAAGTTCCCTGACTCAAAAGACCCCAAATCACTTTCTTTTTTAAGTGACTTTATTTCATTGTGTAAACAACAGATAAGCAAATATTCCCCTTTTGTCCTCCTTGTGTTACTGAGAGGCCCAGATATTATTTTGGAAGAATTTAAATATGTTAAATAAATTTAAGGTATAATTCTGGTGGTTGTCACTCTTACAACCTCTCCCCTTCCCCATTAATCACTAGTTAAGTTTTCTCTCTTATACACAAATTTTGGCTTAGATGATTCTGATTAGGATTTTTGCAAAATAGTGAATTATTACCAGACATGGACCATTAGGACCACTGATGAATATTGTCAAAACCACAGGCGTTATCTGTGCGTGCCAAGGACCTACCGTATGCTTTTTTGATTGATTTTGCAATACATTGTTATATTTCTATTGAAACTGGAAGCTATGTGATTTAGAACTGCTGCACAGGAAAACTCTACCCTTTTCATACTTCTCCTATTCTTGTACCTCTATTCTTAGATGAGGATGGCTTGGCAATCAAGGCCATCCTCAATTCCTGTTGCCCAACAGGAGAAGGTAGTGTGTACTAAGATTAAAACAGGAGATTTTCAGGAGAACCTCTCACAAGAAGGTGGAGGAAGCCATCAGATTACAATTGCTGAGATACCAGGGATCATGTTTCCTTTGTTTCTCTCTGAATACCTACCTTTGAGCAGGGCTGGCACATACTCTTGGCCAGTAAATATTTGTTTAATAGATACATTAATTAATTAATTAATTATACCACTTGTGGTAGATTGAACCATGGCCCCCACAAAGACAGGTTCAAGTCATAACCCCTAGACCTGGTGGTATGCACTCATTTTTAAACGACATTCAAAGGTCTTGTTTGGATGAGGTCAGATTCAATAAGGGTGGGCCTTAATCCAATGTCTGAAGCCCTTATAAGTAGAGGAAATTCAGACTCAGTAAGTTGGAACAAGTCAGAATTGGAAACCAAAGATCATCATGTGACAGAGATAGAGGTTGATCCAGCTCTAGAATGCTACAGACTCCAGGAGAAAGCCTGGCCTCGCAACACCTTGATTTTGGACTTCCAGCCTCCAGAACCGTGAGGCAATGAATTCCTGTTGTTTGAGCCAACCAGTGTGTCGTATTTTTCATAGGAGCTCTGCCAAACTATGACACCAGCCTTAGAAGCAATAGGTTAAACCCTCAGTTATTCCAAAATATCTGAAAAGAAGATGCCAAAAAGTGGGAAGAGGGATCAGAATTCGTTTTCGCACAGAGGCTCAATACTAGTAAGACTGAAGAGGCATCACCTGATATATAAAAAGAAGAAAAACGTTCTTTTGTTTGTCTAGAGTTTGCAAATGCAGAACAATGTTCATGTATCCTGGTAATCTGAGCCCAAACCACTCTTTCAGTGTCGTATTCAAGTATCTTGTGATTTATTAGAAAGATTTGTAAGGATGTAGGCTTCAGAGTTCAATGTGTTGCTGTCAACAGAGGAAAGAGGAGAAGGGATTGATGGAATCGTGGGACTTGCTCATTGACCACAGGTGTGTGCTGGGATAGACTCTGTTCCAGACAGGTGCTAGGGCATATGTTTACCATTGCTACATATGTGAGAAATCTGTTGCTATTGTGAAGGATGTAAATACGGAACCAGAAATAGGGCAAATGGAAAAGGTCATCTCTGGCTTCCAAAGGGTCTTGAAACCTTAAGTAAACACAAGAAAAAGTCCAGTTGCTGAGGAGCAGGATTGGTACTAAAAGATAAAGGACAAACTTACAGCAGAGATGATACCATTCCTTTACCTTTCTAACTTCTCCGTCAGTAGGACCCATTCCCTCTCTACTTGGGTGAAATCCGTTTGAAGACCCAGCTCCTGTATCCTAGATGGAGTTTATCACACTCCCCACTTAGAACTTATGTCTTTTAATTCTCCACTTTGGAAAAAGATTTATACTGGATCTTACCAAAAAGTCAAGGAAAATATTTCTAATATGCCATCTATCATATATTTTTTTTGCTCTGTGACAAAGCAAGCATCTAATCAACTAATAGGGGACATAAAGAAGTTACCCAATGAATACTGATGTATTAATGGGTGAGTGAATTAATACCCTCATTTCAGTCATCCAGATATTTAAAATCATTTTTGACTCTCTCTTCCCTAACTACCTGACTCATAAGTATTTGATGAATTGAATTTAACTAACACAAAACTTGTGTTTGTACCCAATAATAGGGTACATAACAGCTTTTTATGACTTGTTTATGATGTGTTGGGCTGCATCACAAGAGGTTACCATTCAATATTTATGTATTTACATAGGTATTTATTGAGAATCTACAATGTGCTAGGGATAAACCATTAATAGGACAGTATGGTTTATGGCCTAGAATGTTTCAAACAGAAATTAATGATTGTTACTGGAATCTAGAAAAAGGAGATGCTCATAGTGGGGGTATTGGATTTTGAGTATGTCAACTTTTATGATTAAGATTGGCACATGCGTATTTGTTGGTCTGGCCAGAAGAGAGAATTCAGTGTAGGGACACTAAGAACAAAGGCTTGAACGTGATAAAAATGAGTAAATGACCAGAGGACAGAAATAAATTCACTTTGGCTATAATATGATAAGTGTGGGTATCCTTGACCCTGCCCACATCTCCTCCAATAACCCTCCAAAAAGTTTTGGATTTCTTGGAGTCCATCAGAGTATGAGTAGGAAAGAATAAATGATTTGGGAAAAATGCTTTTAAACTGCAGCTGAATAAATTTTTAAAAATGTCATAACTGAAAACACCATGCTGACCATCGTTATGAAGCTCAAGCCCAGCTTTCAGAAGACAGAGCAAAGAATAACACATTGCAACTCAAAATGTCAGAGCAAGAAGAGATCTGACCTGATTCCATGAACACTGGTCAAATTCAACCTAATAACCACATATTAGAAAATAGTCAAGGTCTCTGTTTTCACTTTCCTCTTCTATATGTCAGGAAGACTCAATAGCCCCAGCAGATAGCACCATGGAAGTGCTGACAGGAACCCAACTGAGGCATGATTAACTCAGCATGCTACTGCAATTAACCCATCAAACCTGTCTGGGGACTAGCATTTCTCTAAGGGCCACGAGGCAAAAATGACCTAGCTTGTCAGTCCTTGTCTGGCTGGGACCCAGTGTTAGCATGGGGGATGCCACAATGCAAATGGTCACTGTGTCTTTAAGCAATGAGAGTAAACAGGTCCCTCCAACAGGTCCCTGCTTGTGAAACTGAGTGCATGTTAAGCTAAGCCGTCCAGCACTTGACTCTGAGCAAGGCTCCTTTTCCTGTGTACATTCATTTTATTTTATGGCCGTGTAAAAGCAGCTCTGTGGCACTGGCTATGGTGGGAAAATCAACAACTACACTATAGAATGATCCATGACCAAAAGCACCCAAAAAAGAAAACATCAGGAGAAAAATATGGAGGCAGATACCCCCAATCACCTCGACAAGCAATGGCCATGTCATAAGTGAGAATAATTGATTTTGACAGAGAGGAAAGTAGTAATTGGAATGAAACTTGTTTGAATAACAGCTTAAATGTTTCTTTCCTTGCTGTCCAGATTACATGCACTGTAAAGGCAGATTTCTTTCTGCTGGCTGGTTCACAGAGGACATTCTGTATCCAGGGTGTTGTGAAAGGGGGAAAAAACAACTTGTGAATTTGCTTCTTTCAGGATGACTGAAGGCTCTGGATTCTAGTTCCACAGAGAATTTATTGATTCTTTATATCCCAAATCTTGTCTGTTATGGACAAACCTAATAGATAGTGAGAAGATATTGAGAGACAGGATAGTATCTGGGTGGTAGTACTTTGTACACTCAACTGACTAGCAAAACCGAAATTGTAGCTTTTTCCCAGTCTTGCTCCTTTTCACAAGCTTCCCATCAGTGTGAGTGGAATGACATTATTTCATAGAAGGGAGCGTTTTGCCCTTTATGATCTGACCTTCCAAGTACTCTCCACCTTCTATATGTTCCAGCCATACCAAACATTTGTAAGCTTTACATGGTCTTGCCACTTCCTATCTCTCTGATGTCCTCTCCTTTCCTGCTGCCACCTGCTCTCAGCTCTAGCCATGTGGTCCTTTGTCCTAATTCCTTGAGCCTTCCAAGACTGTTATAATAGCTGAATGTTTGTTCTTTCTCTTCCCTTTGCCTGGTGTCTTAGTCTGCCAGATCTGCTAACACAGTATCACACAATAGGTTAGCTGAAACAGTAGGAATTTATTGATTTATGGTTTTGAGGATGAAGTCCAAAATCTAGATATCAGCAAGGCTGGCTTTCTCGCTGAAGACTAGAGCATTCTGTTGCTGGCTGCCAGCAATCCTTGGGTTACTTTGGCTTTCCCATCACAGAGTAATGTCCTCTCCTTTCATGTTTGGGTTCCTGCTGGATTCTGGCTCCACTCCATGGCCTTCTCTTTATAAGGTTTCCAGTAATATGGATTAAGGCCCCCACCTTAATTAAAAATATCATAAGATTAAGAACATGTGTTTGTTGGTACACATAATTCAACCTACCATATCTGATGTGTTCTTCCCCATGTCTTCGCATGGCTAAATCATCTTTAACATCTGGATTCAATTGCCATGGCCAAAAGACATGATAAGCCACCTTCTCTGATCACCACCCTCACATAAAATAGATCTCCTGGAACAATCCCCTTAGCCCATTTTATTTTATAGGTGCCTATGCCAGTTCTTAAAAATATCTTTAATATTTATTTGTTTCATTGTTCGTCTGCTCTTCATCTGCTCCAAAACCACAATAGAAGCTTCACGAGAACAGACTTTTCTCTGCTATTCGTTCTTGTTTTACATGCATGATGGAAGCTCAATAAATATATAAGTAAATGCTTCTCAGGACCCAACATGCTCTTTCATGCTTCCTTTCCTTTACCCAAGTTAATGTCTCCCCTTCCAGTCATCCAGCTTGCTCAGCACTTTCTCCTTCTTCAAAGACTCAGCTCACATGTTCTTTCTTTTTGGAGACGTGCTTTACTTCCTTTGGCAGAGCAGGGTTTCTCTTCTTTATTTGCTTGGTTCATGGTAGAGCTATTCATTCTAGCAATTATCATATTGTATCCCAATTATTTTTTTTATGAAGATAGCCTGGTCTGGAATTTTAAGTTTCTTGAAGGCCTGGGTTGTATCTGCATTTATGTATCAATAAGTCTAGTGCAGTGAATGTACATAGTAGGTGCTTAAAAATGTTCATTGAGCAAATCAATAGTAATTGCCTCAGTCAATTAGACCTAAAAAATGTTGCATTTTTTAAGGCTCCCCAGTTGATGTTCAGAAGCTCCATTATGATGGTTTTTCCTCACATTGTCTCTCTCAGATGTTCTCCCAGCACTTAGAGTGCCAGGACTCTACTGTAAGTTCTTACACCTGGCCAATAACAGCTTTCTAGCTAATTTCCCTGTCTCTTATTGTCTTCCCTCTAACACAGGAGGGAAAGAAAAGTTTCAACTTCTTTTCATATCTCTGGTCCTCACCTTTATTTTTCAACTAAGGGAGGAGCAATTGTTAATCTGTTTGATCAAATTAGCAAAATCTCCCTTATGTGTTTTCTACCTTCTGACTTTCTCTGACAGTCTTTTCTTTTTCTACTCCATATCTCTATCAGACTGTCTCACTGTATTTATCTGCTTTTCTGAAACTATGTAAGTGAGTGGGTCCTTGCACATCCATAAATTCTTCTTTGTTTGCTGCAGGTCCAAGATGGTAAGGTCTCAAGAATTAGATCTGATGGGGCTAAGTGATTGGAAATATAGATACCAATCCTCTTAGGTATGTTAAGTGACTTTTATATATCTTCTCTATGTGTTCCTGAAGGGAAGGACTCCTGTTATATTTATCTTGTTTCCCCTTTAGTAGGAAGCAGACTACACACTAGGGTATCAATATGCTTATTGGATTTGACAGAAGGAGAAAATCTAGGTTAATTTTTCCCCTTCTTAGGATTACAGTGATGGACACCTCATAGTTGCTTAATAAGCAACTGTTAAATGAATGGATGGATAGCTCAATAACTTTTTGTTCTTCCTCCACCTCCATCTCTGCTCCAGGAGAACAGTGGTCTCTGCAGATACATTCTTTAGGCTCTACTAGACAATCCCAAAGGCTTGGCTGTGAGTATTAAGAATCTGCTTGGATCTTACTGTTTCATAAAGAATCATCTGGCTCATTTGAAATCAAAGGCATCTGCCTTCACATCTAGTAGCTGAAAATTTTGGGACAGTTTTTGCATGTATAATCAACCAAAGCAGCATTTAAAACTTCTTTATAAGTGTGGATTGCTGTTGGCCAAGAATTAGAAGATGCTCATTACTAACAAGTTGGATTAAGCAAAATTACTTCTGACATATCCAAGGTGTCCAAGCCAGCAGGAGTGATATTAGAGGAGATGATGAAAATTTTCAACACAAAGTGACCTCATGTTCTGGCACATCATGGTGTTGTCTAGAAGGCATCATTCTTGCCTTTCAAAATATCTTGGTAGGAAATAAAAATGTGGTATGACTGAATGATGTTACTACATACGTGTGCATCTGAGCAAGTTGGAAGAGCAGAAACATTCTTTTTGGCACTCTTGCCTGCCATTTAGAAGTTAGTTCAAACTATGTTTCAAGATACTGTCTGATCCAATCATAGTGCTAACTGACATAGCATTTCTGAGGCGAAATGAAAATAAAAGCAGCTGTTATTTGGATTCTTCAATGTGCCAGGTATTTTCACATTCACATTTCATCACATCCTCAAGCCCCATTGTGACTGTAGTATCATGAACCACATTTTTACAGAAGAGTAAATAAAAGCTTAGAGGAACTAAGTGACCTGCCTGACATCACATAGCTAGACAGTGACAGAGTCAGGGCTTTGATTCAGATTTTTGCTCTAAGTCCAGTGCTCTTTTATACATAACACATTGGCTTAGAGGTCTTTTCCTCCAACCCTCTATTTTGTAGATGAAAAATTAAGGACCAAAGAGGACAAATACCTTCCTGACAATTTCTTGGGTGGCAGGAACATGACCTCATAAAAACTCGGTTTTCTAGCCTCGAAGAAGAGTTTAGTTCCTATTAATGAAATTCTTATTTACAGACTTCTCTAAGTATGAAGTCTCAGTGCTCCTCTGAAAATGTGGGCTCTGAAAAGAGCAATGAGAGAAAAAGTCCAAAATTGTAACTCATATGCCTCAAAACAACAGCAAAATATTTTGTGAATGTATGGAGAAAACAATATTATATATTTCTATTACCCATCACATAAAAAGTAGTTTAAATGATTCCATGTACTGCTATCCTAAAACTAACACACCACACATTCATTCATACCTAAACTTCAGTAAGGCCATACTACTGAGTTCATTGGTTAGGAGAAGTAAATTAGATTTTTTCCTGTGACTGTTCGAATTTTGTGAATCCTAGAAAAGATTACGTTGTTGAACTAATCCATTCCTGTAGGTGTGGGGCACTTTGTATTAAATTCAATTATAGAACATTTGATTAAGTCAATTTAGGGCTTTTGATTGGTGAGGCAAGACCCAAGTTGGGTCTCCAACTTCTTGCAGGGTCTTATATAAATTGAGAACACACAGAGAGAAAGAAGAGAAGCAGAGAAAGGGAGCTCTGCCATTTTGACCCCGCCATGTGAGAGAGAGGAGACTCCAGGTTTGTCTACAGCTGCAGAAAAATAGAGAAGCCCTGAGAGGTTCAAGGAGACAAGGCACAAGGAGATATCACCCACAGCTAAGCTCAGGGAGGAAGCAGAGCAGCCAAAGCTGAGAGAGGAGGCCTGGAAAGAGACAAGCCTTATGCCTGTTAGCCCTCAGCTGAGTGCTGGGAAATGGAGCCTGGAGGAGAAAGCAGGGATGTTAGCAGAGATCAGCCGCCATATTGCCTTGCCATGTTTCTGGACACCAGGATCAACAGCAGCTAACTTTGGTGAGAAAGCATCTCTGATGATGCCTTGATTTGGACATTTCATGGCTCTGGAACTGTAAGATTTTCCCCTAATAATTTCCTATTATAAAAGCCAACCCGGGGGCCGGCGATAGCCCAGTGGATAGGGCGTCGGCATACCACATGGGAGGCCCCGGGTTCGGTTCCCGGGGACCTCTCCTAGCGGGCAGACCGCCTTGAGAAGGGCAAACAGCCATGGGCGGGCCGGAGCCACCGTGGGCAGGGCAAAAAGCTGCCACGGGCAGGGCAAAAGCCACCACGGGCAGGGCAGGTCGCCCACGAATGGAGCGCAGCCAGCCACCCGCGAACTGAAGCAGAGCCGGCCGTGAATGGAAGCAGAAGCCACCCACAAGCTGGGAAAGCCACGCCTGCGCGGTAACCGGTCTCGGCGTGTCGCCGCAGTGGGGGGGAGGGGAGATATGTAATAAAAATAAATAAATAAATAAATAAAAAGCCAACCCATTTCTGGTAATCTTGCATTGGCAGCACTGTGGCAAACTAAGACATTTCCTGAACACAATGTGCACTTTTTGGTGAACTTTGAACTCTAGTTTTTTGAGGTTTCTTTTCTTGATCCAAGAGTTTTCAAGGAAAAGAAGTTGAAGTAGAAGGAAATAGAAGAAGTACATGAAAACATAAAACTGTAGGCTTGTTTTTATACTTGCCAGGCTGCCAAAAACAGACCTAAGGGTAGGATCCAAGGCCCTGGACTTGGGTTGGGCTCTGTCACTAGATGAGATCCTGACCACTTCTCAAATTTACCACATTTTCTTTCATCTGTAAAATAATGCTCCTGACATCACACGACTGCTGTGAGAATTATGTGAGCTCATGGACATAAAGCACTTTGTAGAATCTAGGGAGAAGTTTTAAAAAATAAATAGTTTTTAAATGGGCAGCTTTCCATAATGGCATAGTTTTAAAGTAGAAAAAAAAACCTAATATTTAAAGTAGATGAAAACAAACCTGCTCATCTTGAAGGAGGATTGAGCAATAGGGTGGAAGGGGATGGTACTGAAATTTGCTTACTAATCCCCACCCTCTACAACCTAAA